>WBZZ01001048.1:0-10000 GCA_019918135.1 Paulinella micropora | reverse complement strand
GTACCCCGTACCGTACCGTACCCCGTAACCGTACCGTACCCCGTACCGTACCGTACCGTACCGTACGGTACGGTACGTACGTACGTACACACACACACACACACACACACACACATACATACATACATACATGCATACATGCATACATACATGCATGCATACATACATACATACACGCATACCGTTGTTGTCGTTGGCGTTGGGCTGCCTGGCGGAGGGCGAGGGGGGCATGGGCGGCGAGGCGAGGCGGCGCGTGGGGATGTAGTCGAAGGCCGGCGGCTCAGACGACGAGCTGGCCGCGGGCGATGAGGACGAGGACGAGGACGAGGATGAGGATGAGGAGATCGAGGAGCCAAAGGAAGAGGAGGAAGAGGAGGAGTGGGAAGAGGAGGAGGGCGAGGGTTCTGGGTGGTATTCGAGAGAGATGGAGGCGGGCGCGAACTTGAGGAGCGGCAAGGGGTTGTACTGGCGCCCGAAGTAGATGGGAGACACGCGCGGAAGCTTGACGAACACGTGCGTGGCCTTGTTGTGCTGGTCGCAGTGCTTGCGCTCCATGTGCTCCTGGAAGTGAGGCTGGAAAAACTCGCGATGACTGCCACCGTTGGCTAGGCAGATGGGGCAGAAGACTGGTCTTCTGTCCTGTCCGTGCACTTCCTTGGCGTGCTCCAGCAGCATCACCTCGCTGAGGTTGCGCGTGGTGCAGCCGGGGAAGCAGCAGGAGAAGGTGACTGCAGCACGAAACTGCAGACCAAGCGCCTCCTGCAGGAAGATAGATATTTAGATAGATAGATAGATAGATGGATGGATGGATGGATGGATGGATGGATAGATAGATAGATATTTAGATAGATGAAATATCGACTAATGTCAGAAAAAAGGAGCTTCTGATTTCGTCAACCAGGAAGTCTGTGGGTAAAGTATTAACCCGATGCCCAGCTAAGCCGTGATGTTTGCACGGAAGGGACTGATACAGGCAATACAAAAGCTTCCTAGTACCAGGCGGGGCCAGGGCTCGTTCCATAAAGCGCCCCTTGCAGAACGAGCTCCCACCTCCATTACAGAGGGCCCAGTAAGCAGATGGAGTTTCGAGACTGTTCGACAGTCTAGTATAAACCGACAGAGCACTGTGGGTTTTATTCCGGGCTCAACAAGCAGATAGATAGATAGATAGATAGATAGATAGATAGATAGATAGATAGATAGGTAGATAGGTAGATAGGTAGGTAGGTAGGTAGGTAGGTAGATAGAGATAGATAGATAGATAGATAGATAGATAGATAGATAGATAGATAAACAGATAGATAGACACGCAGGTAATAAACACGCGGAAGAAAGTTGACGTGTTAAATAATATACACTCAGGTAAGAACATTGATCTGTTAAAATGCTTCACTCTGGTAAGAAAACGCACAGAAACATACACTCAGGCAATAATAATAATAATAACAATAATAATAATAATAATAATAAATAATAATAATAATAATAATAATAATAATAATAATAATAATAATAATGATAATGATAATGATATAATAATAGTGCTTCTCTGTCAATGGCTGATGCATTTCTGCACATGCGCCTCCATCGTCTCACCCGTGAGGGGAGTACGAAGAATTGACGATAAGCTCTAATGACACCCCCGCAAGGGCAGTTCCAACACTTCCAGACGGGCCGGTATGTTCAATGAAAATACTGGTCCAGAAATAGACCGTATGTTCAATGAAAATACTGGTGGCACCGACGGGAATCGAACTGGCGACAGGGCCCAGATGGTAGAACTTGACCACTGGGCTATCACGGTGTCCACATGATATAATAATAATAATAATAATAATAATAATAATAATAATAATAATAATAATAATAGTGCTTCTCTGTCAATGGCTGATGCAAATCTGCACATGCGCCTCCATCGTCTCACCCGTGAGGGGAGTACGAAGAATTGACGATAGGCTCTAATGACACCCCCGCACGGGCAGTCCCAACACTTCCAGACGGACCGGTATGTTCAATGAAAATACTGGTGGCACCGACGGGAATCGAACTGGCGACAGGGCCCAGATGGTAGAACGTGACCACTGGGCTATCACGGTGTCCATAATAATAATAATAATAATAATAATAATAATAATAATAATAATAATAATAATAATAATAATAATTAATAATAGTGCTTCTCTGTCAATGGCTGATGCATTTCTGCACATGCGCCTCCATCGTCTCACCCGTGAGGGGAGTACGAAGAATTGACGATAAGCTCTAATGACACCCCCGCAAGGGCAGTTCCAACACTTCCAGACGGGCCGGTATGTTCAATGAAAATACTGGTCCAGAAATAGACCGGTATGTTCAATGAAAATACTGGTGGCACCGACGGGAATCGAACTGGCGACAGGGCCCAGATGGTAGAACTTGACCACTGGGCTATCACGGTGTCCATAATAATCAATAATAATAATAATAATAATAATAATAACCTGACCACTGGGCTATCACGGTGTCCATAATAATAATAATAATAATAATAATAATAATAATAATAATAATAATAATGATAATGATAATGATAATAATAATAATAATAATAATAATAATAATAACAATGATAATGATAATGATAATAATAATAATAATAATAATAATAATAATAATAATAATAATAATAGTGTATCTCCTGCCAATTGCTGAGCCAAAAGGCCATGTGCATCCAGTCCTCCATTCCATAAGGAAAGTCTCCACACCAATCGGTGGAATAAAGGAAGTGACGGCATAGAACATTACTCTAGGAGCTTTATACCAATCAGCCCATGGAAAGAATAATAATAATAATAATAATAATAATAATAATAATAATAGTGCTTCTCAGTCAATGGCGAATGCATTTCTGCACATGTGCCTCCATCGTCTCACCCGCGAGGAGAGTACGAAGATTTGACGATAGGCTCTACTGACACCCCCGCAAGGCAGCTCCAAGCCTTCCAGACAGACCAATACTTTCAAAGAAAATATCCTTTTGAAAATACTGGCACCGACGGGAATCGAACTGGCGATAGGTCCCAGATGGTATTGAACTTGACCTGGGCTATCGCGGTGCCACAATAATAATAATAATAATAACAATAATAATAATAATAATAATAATAATAGTGCTTCTCTGTCAATGGCTGATGCATTTCTGCACATGCGCCTCCATCGTCTCACCCGTGAGGGGAGTACGAAGAATTGACGATAAGCTCTAATGACACCCCCGCAAGGGCAGTTCCAACACTTCCAGACGGGCCGGTATGTTCAATGAAAATACTGGTCCAGAAATAGACCGGTATGTTCAATGAAAATACTGGTGGCACCGACGGGAATCGAACTGGCGACAGGGCCCAGATGGTAGAACTTGACCACTGGGCTATCACGGTGTCCATAATAATAATAATAATAATAGTGCTTCTCTGTCAATGGCTGATGCATTTCTGCACATGCGCCTCCATCGTCTCACCCGTGAGGGGAGTACGAAGAATTGACGATAAGCTCTAATGACACCCCCGCAAGGGCAGTTCCAACACTTCCAGACGGGCCGGTATGTTCAATGAAAATACTGGTCCAGAAATAGACCGATGTTCAATGAAAATACTGGTGGCACCGACGGGAATCGAACTGGCGACAGGGCTCAGATGGTAGAACTTGACCACTGGGCTATCGCGGTGTCCATAATAATAATAATAATAATAATAATAATAATAATAATATGTATGTATGTATCGTCTGCCAATTGCTGAGCCAAAAGGCCATGTGCATCCAGTCCTCCATTCCATAAGGAAAGTCTCCACACCAATCGGTGGAATAAAGGAAGTGACGGCATAGAACATTACTCTAGAAGCTTTATACCAATCAGCCTATGGAAAGGGACCGATGGCCTATGTACTCCCTAAATAATAATAATAATAATAATAATAATAATAATAATAATAATAATAATAGTGCTTCTCTGTCAATGGCTGATGCAAATCTGCACATGCACCTCCATCGTCTCACCCGTGAGGGGAGTACGAAGAATTGACGATAGGCTCTAATGACACCCCCGCAAGGGCAGTTCCAACACTTCCAGATGGACCGGTATGTTCAATGAAAATACTGGTGGCACCGACGGGAATCGAACTGGCGACAGGGGCCCAGATGGTAGAACTTGACCACTGGGCTATCACGGTGTCCAATAATAATAATAATAATAATAATAATAATAATAATAATAATAATAATAATAATAATAAGGGGCTGCGCCAAAACCTGAAAGTATGGATTGCGGTGCACTTCGCGCAACCCCCCCCCGCCCCCCCCCCCCCCCCCCCCCCCCTTCGCTTTGCTCAGAAAAAAAAAAAAAAAAATCACCGAAGTCATGGTCACCGAAGCCATGGCTTCGGTGTGTACGTACACTTGCTGGGCTGGGTTCCTGGGGGGAGGGCCCTCCCTTTCCCCTTCGCAAAGGTACGTTCGATTGCCGGAGGAAGCCATGAGCCATGGCTTCGGTGAGTAGGTACCATTGCCGCAAATAATTGCGTGAAGTGCAAAAAAATTATATCAGCATCAACATCGAGTCTGGAGCTAGCCACTTTGTCAATATGAGCTCCCAGCTCCTGGTTCACACAAACCATGATTTATTCCGACGGGGGTGAGAAAATAGGCTAAACAACCAAGGAATTTTGGCATTCAGCGCACTCCCCTAACGCAAATATTTGCATGAATTCCAACAAAAAAAAAGCTATACCAGCTTCAACATCGAGTCAGGGTCTAGCAACCCTGCAAATATGAGCTTCCAACTCCTCCTCGTTCCCACAAACCATGATTTATTCCAACAGGGGTGCGGAAATCCGCCCGGGGGGGGGGGGTAACATAAATATTTGCGTGAATTCCAAAAAAATTATATCAGCATCATCAACGAGTCTGGGGCTAGACACCCTGTTATTATGAGCTCCCAACTTCTGGTTCACGAACCATGATTTATTCCAACGGGAGTGCAGAAAATAGGCAAAAAAAAAAAACTAAGGAATTTTCACATTCAGGACACTCCCCTAGCGCAAATATTTGCGTGAATTCCACAAAATTATATCAGCATCAAGATCGAGTCCGGGGCTAGCCGCCCTGCAAATATGATCCCAATTCCTCCTGGCTTCCCACAAACCATGATTTATTCCGACAGGGGTGCGGAAATGTGGTGGGTGGGGTGGGGGTACACAATTTCCATTTTCCCCCTTCCCCACACCCCCAACCGCCCCAACACCTTTCAGGGATCATAATAATAATAATAATTAGGGGCTGCGCCAACACCTGAAAGGATGGTTTGCGGTGCGGTGCGCTTCGCGCACCCCCCCCCCCCCCCCACCCCACCCCCTCGGGCTGGGGTTCCCCGGGGGAGGGCCCCCGGAGCCCCCCCTTTCCCGTCGACAGGGTACGTTCAATTGCCGGAGGTCCCCCACCCCATCCACTCGGGCTGGGGTTCCCCGGGGGAGGGCCCCCCGGAGCCCCCCCTTTCCCGTCGACAGGGTACGTTCAATTGCCGGAGGTACCAGCAGTACGCAAGTGTAAGCTCTGGTGGCACAAAAACCTAAAATCTCTGGTGTTTGTGCCACCCGCCACCAAAACTTTTTTTATCTCCGAAGAGAGCGCACCGACAGGTGACGGGTACACCAAACATGAGCCTCAAACTCCCTCGGGTGTGCGCAAACGGCGTCTGGTGGCGCAAAAACCTCAATTTTCCGGTGTGTGTAGGCCACCCGGCGCCACAATTTCTATATTTTCGAAGAGAGCTCATCAAGAAGTGTCAGATACACCAAATATCAGCCGTTAACTCCCTCTGGTGTGCGCAAACGGCGGCTGCTGGCACAAGACCTCAATTTTCTGGTGGGGGTGCCACCCGCGACCAAAACTGGTACGTACAAACGCCGGGCTGGGGTTCCCGGGGGGGGGGGGGGGGGGGGGGGGGGGGGCCGGACCCCCCCTTTCCCGTCGACAGGGTACGTTCAATTGCCGGAGGGCGCCTGGTGGGACAAGACCTCAATTTTCTGGTGTGGGTGCCACCCGCGACCAAAACGGGTACGTACAATCGCCGGGCTGGGGTTCCTGGGAGGAGGGCCCCCCGGACCCCCCCTGCCCCGTCGACAGGGTACGTTCAATTGCCGGAGGCACCGGCAAGTAAGGAAATTTTGGTACTCAGGACACTCCCCTAACGCAAATATTTGCGTGAATTCCAAAGAAATCATACCAGCATCCAGATCGAGTCTGCTGCTAACCACCCTGCCAATATGAGCTCCCAACTCCTCCTGGTTTCCACAAACCATGATTTATTCCGATGGGAGAGCAGAGAATAGGCCAAAAAAACAAAGAATTTTGGCATTCAGGACACTCCCATAACGCAAATATTTGCGTGAATTCCAAAAAAATTATATCAGCATCAAGATCGAGTGTGGTGCTAGCCACCCTGTCGATACGAGCTCCCAACTACTCCTAGTTCACGCAAACCATGATTTATTCCGAAGAGGGTGCAGAAAATAGGCTAACAAAACAAGGAATTTTTGCATTCAGGACACTCCCCTAACGCAAATATTTGCGTGAATTCCAAAGACATTATATCAGCATCAACATCGAGTCTGGGGCTAGACACCCTGCAAATATGAGCCCTCAACTCCTGGTTCACACAAACCATGATTTATTCCGACAGGGGTGCAGAAAAGAAGAGAGATTTTGGCATTCAGGACACTGCCCTAACGCAAATATTTGCGTGAATTCCAAAAAAATCATATCAGCATCAACATCGAGTCTGGGGCTAATCACCCTGCAAATATGAGCTCCCAACTCCTCCTCGTTCCCACAAACCATGATTTATTCCGACAGGGGTGCGGAAATGCGGGTGGGTGGGTGGGTGGGGGGGGGGGGGGGGGGGGGGGGGGGGGGGGGGGGGGAGGGGGGTGGGGTACACAATTTTCATTTTCCTCCTCCCCCCAAATCCCCCGCCCTCTTCGCCAACACCTTTCAGGGATAATGATAATAATAATAATAACAATAATAATAATAATAATAATAATAGTGCTTCTCTGTCAATGGCTGATGCATTTCTGCACATGCGCCTCCATCGTCTCACCCGTGAGGGGAGTACGAAGAATTGACGATAGGCTCTAATGACACCCCCGCAAGGGCAGTTCCAACACTTCCAGACGGACCGGTATGTTCAATGAAAATACTGGTCCAGAACTGGTCCAGACGGACCGGTATGTTCAATGAAAATACTGGTCCAGAACTGGTCCAGACGGACCGGTATGTTCAATGAAAATACTGGTCCAGAACTGGTCCAGACGGACCGGTATGTTCAATGAAAATACTGGGGGCACCGACGGGAATCGACAGGGCCCAGATGGTAGAACTTGACCACTGGGCTATCACGGTGTCCAATAATAATAATAATAATAATAATAATAATAATAATAATAATAATAATAATAATAATAATAATAATAATAATAATAATAATAATAGTGCTTCTCTGTCAATGGCTGATGCATTTCTGCACATGCGCCTCCATCGTCTCACCCGTGAGGGGAGTACGAAGAATTGACGATAGGCTGTAATGACACCCCCGCAAGGGCAGTTCCAACACTTCCAGACGGACCGTTATGTTCAATGAAAATACTGGTGGCACCGACGGGAATCGAACTGGCGACAGGGCCCAGATGGTAGAACTTGACCACTGGGCTATCACGGTGTCCAAATAATAATAATAATAATAATAATAGTAATAATAATAATAATAACTAGGGGCTGCGCCAACACCTGAAAGGATGGTTTACCGGTGCGCTTCGCGCACCAAACCCCGCCAGCCCCACGTCTTATCACTTTTTGGAGGCCCCCCCCCCCCCCCTCCCCCCCTCCCGCCCCCTTTCCCTTCGACAGGGTACGTTGAATTGCCGGAGGTGCCGCAAAGGGCGCCTGGTGGCAAAAAACCTCAATTTTCAGGTGTGGGTGCCACCCGCGACCAGAACGAGTACGTACAATGGCAGAACTCCCCCGGACCCCCCCTTTCCCTTCGACAGGGTACGTTGAATTGCCGGAGGTGCCGCAAAGGGCGCCTGGTGGCAAAAAAACCTTGATTTTCAGGTGTGGGTGCCACCCGCGACCAGAACGGGTACGTACAATCACAGGGCTTGGGTTCCCGGGGGAAGGGCCCCCCGGACCCCGCCCTTCCCCGTCGACAGCGTACGTTCACTTGCCGGAAGAACCGGAAAGTACTGCCAAAAAACAAGGAATTTTGGCATTCAGGACACTCCCATAACGCAAATATTTGCGTGAATTCCAAAGAAATCATACCAGCATCCACATCGAGTCTGGGGCTAGCCACCCTGCCAATACGAGCTCCCAACTCCTCCTGGTTCCCACAAACCATGATTTATTCCGATGGGAGAGCAGAAAATAGGCCAAAAAAACAAGGAATTTTGGCATTCAGGACACACCCCTAACGCAAATATTTGTGTGAATTCCAAAAGAATTATATCAGCATCAACATCGAGTCTGGGGCTAGCCACCTTGCAAATATGAGCTCCCAACTCCTCCTGGTTCCCACAAACCATCATTTATTCCGACAGGGGTGCGGAAATGATGGTGGGTGGGGGGGGGGGTACACAATTTTCATTTTCCCCCTCCCCCCAAACCCCCCACCCCCTTCTCCAACACCTTTCAGGGATAATAATAATAATAATAATAATAATAATAATAATAATAATAATAATAATAGTGCTTCTCTGTCAATGGCTGATGCATTTCTGCACATGCGCCTCCATCGTCTCACCCGTGAGGGGAGTACGAAGAATTGACGATAGGCTCTAATGACACCCCCGCAAGGGCAGTTCCAACACTTCCAGACGGACCGGTATGTTCAATGAAAATACTGGTCCAGACGGACCGGTATGTTCAATGAAAATACTGGTGGCACCGACGGGAATCGAACTGGCGACAGGGCCCAGATGGTAGAACTTGACCACTGGGCTATCACGGTGTCCATAAAATAATAATAATAATAATAATAATAATAATATACTATATCTGAGGCGTACTGATGCAGCTAATGGCATATCCTCAACGGACATAAGCCTCCAATACCCTTGTTCGAGGTCCTCCACCCCCCCGTGTCAGTCTCTCGCCTGATGATCGGGGCCACCGATGGAGCTCCTGAGGGCAAGACTGCACTAAGCCGAGGTTATTCCGCAGTCCCAGCAACCTCTTGCAAGACGTCACCGAATGTGCAAGTGCATACACCAAGCGCGGTTGCTAGAGCTGCCTCGAAACCCCACCCATAACAATCTGGTGTCTGCTGGGTCCTGGGCTATCAACCAGCATATGCGGAGTTTAAGATCTTTTACGCGCGCAACGACCCTCCTCCCCAGCATCTACCACCAAAGGGTTATGAGTTGGCGTCACAGTTTAACGCCTTGAGGCCATTGGGCTGAATAATAATAATAATAATAATAATAATAATAATAATAATAATAATTATAATAGGCTTCCTCAGACTATAGCATCAGATCCAGATCCTGGACATGTGCCTCCATTAATAATTATAATAATAATAATAATAAGATAATAATAATAAATAATAATAATAATAATAATAATAATAATAATAATAATAATAGTGCTTCTCTGTCAATGGCTGATGCAAATCTGCACATGCGCCTCCATCAATAATAATAATAATAATAATAATAATAATAATAATAATAATAATAATAATAATAATAATAATAATAATAATAATAATAATAATAGTGGTGCTTCTCTGTCAATGGCTGATGCAAATCTGCACATGCGCCTCCATCGTCTCACCCGTGAGGGGAGTACGAAGAATTGACGATAGGCTCTAATGACACCCCCGCAAGGGCAGTTCCAACACTTCCAGACGGACCGGTATGTTCAATGAAAATACTGGTGGCACCGACGGGAATCGAACTGGCGACAGGGCCCA
>WBZZ01001047.1:17500-20000 GCA_019918135.1 Paulinella micropora | reverse complement strand
ACAAGAACAACAAGAACAACACGAACAACAACAACAAACAACAACAGTAACAACAACAATAACAACAATAACAACAACAACAACAACAACAACCACAACAACAACAACAACAACAACACAACAACAACAAACAACATCATCAGCATCCTCTTCCTCCTCCTCTTCCTCCTCTTCCTCTTTCTCAAAGGCTGCAGAGAAATCTTGACGTTTCCCTAACCCACCCATCATTAACAACTATGTATTCAACAACAATCATATCATTCATCAACAACAACACATTCAAAAATGAGAACAACAATCACATATTCGTGAACAATCACATCATTTATCAAACACGAGATTATTGTGATTCCGCTGCTGTGTCACACATTATATTCAGAAATAAAATATAAAAAAATAAAAAACCAACAACCATAACACAGTAATATATATTATATATATATATGTATGTATGTATGTATGTATATGTATATACATATAACCAATATATACATATACATATACACATATATATATATATATTTATATATATATAACCATCAAGAAGCTTATAATCGTAAACCACCAGAACTTCATGTTGTTGTTGTTGTTGTTGTTGTTGTTGTCGTCGTCGTCGTTAGGGCAACGTCAAGATGGCCCTCGAGCTGTTGGAGGATGACCCCACGCAACTATATGATGTCATTGTTGATGAACGATATGATTCTTGTTGAAATATATAGTTGCAGATATACTTGTTGATGATGGGTGGGTTAGGGAAACGTGAAGATTGCTTTGGAGCTTGTGGTGGATATGATATGATTTGCATCAACAAAAATCAAATCATTCCTCAACAACAATCATATCATTCATCAACAACCAGCATATCAAAAACAGTCATTTCATTCAGCAACAACAATCATATCATTCATCAACAACCATCATATCATTCATCAACAACCATCATATCATTCATCAACAACCATCATATCATTTATCAATAACAGTCATCAACCATCATATCATTCATCAACAACCGTCATATCATTCATCAACAACCATCATATCATTTATCAATAACAGTCATTCATCAACAACCATCATTTCATTCAGCAACAACCATCATATCATCCATCAACAACCATCATATCATCCATCAACAACACGTCAAGATGGCTGGAGCTGTTGGGGAGGAGAAATGACATCATTGTTGTTGATGGATATGTTATGTTCGTTGTTGTTGGATGCGATGCTTGATGTTGATGGGATATGCGATGTTTGCTAGGACAACGTCAAGATGGGTCTAGAGCTCTTGGAGGATATATCTGATATCATTGTTGTTGATGGTTGTTAAGGCAACTTCAAGATTGGCGGATATATGATATCATCGTTGTTGTTAAGGCAACTTGAAGTTGGATCTGGAGCTGTTGGAGGATGACCCCACTCGTTCTGTTGTTGATGGGATATGCGATGGTTGCTAGGGCAACGTCAGGATGGCTCTGGAGAGCTCTTGGAGGATATGTGATATCATTGTTGTTGATGTTTGTTAGGGCAACGTGAAGATGGCTCTGGAGCTGTTGGCGGATATATGATATCATTGTTGTTATTAAGGCAGCGTGAAGATGGATCTGGAGCTTGGAGCTGTTGGAGGATGACCCCACTCTTCTGTTGTTGATGGGATATGCGATGTTTGTTAGGGCAACGTCAAGATGGCTCTGGAGAGCTGTTGGGGATATGTGATATCATTGTTGTTGTTAAGGCAACTTCAAGATGGCTCTGGAGCTATTGGCGGATACATGATATCATTGTTGTTGTTAAGGCAACGTGAAGATGGATCTGGAGTTGTTGGAGGATGACCCCACTCTTCTGTTGTTGATGGGATATGCGATGGTTGCTAGGGCAACGTCAAGATGGCTGTGGAGAGCTGTTGGAGGATATGTGATATCATTGTTGTTAATGTTTGTTAGGGCAACGTGAAGATGGCTCTGGAGAGCTGTTGGAGGATATATGACATCATATGCGATGTTTGTTAGGACAACGTCAAGATAGCTCTGGAGCTGTAGGGAGGATATATGATATCATTGTTGTTGTTAAGGCAACGTGAAGATGGATCTGGAGCTGTTGGAGGATGACCCCACTCTTCTGTTGTTGATGGGATATGCGATGGTTGCTAGGGCAACGTCGAGATGGCTCTGGAGAGCTGTTGGAGGATATGTGATATCATTGCAGTTGATCTTTGTTAGGGCAACGTCAAGATGGCTCTGGAGAGCTGTTGGAGGATATGTGATATCATTGCTGTTGATGGTTGTTAGGGCAACGTCAAGATGGCTCTGGAGAGCTGTTGGAGGATATATGACATGATATGCGATGTTTGTTAGGACAAGGTCAAGATGGCTCTAGAGCTGTTGGGAGGATATATGACATGATATGCGATGGCTGGTAGGGCAACGTGAAGATGGCCCTGGAGCTGTTGGAGGATGACCCCAAGCTGCTGGAACAGCGGTGCCACCAGCATTTCTTTCTT
>WBZZ01001046.1:70000-129231 GCA_019918135.1 Paulinella micropora | reverse complement strand
CTTGGGTTGGGCCGGCATGACTCAATACAGTACTAATACACTCTACAATCTCCCTCTATTTAGGAATGGCGGCCCGTAAGTATGAGACTAGAAAATACCAACCGAGCCGCCACTTATAAAAATATGATCAAACAAACATGACATTAGTAAATATGTTTGCACACAAATGTACATGTATATTAATACTCTCCCCCTAACCCGCTAGTTGCTACCTAATCATGAGAGATCAACTTAGAAAGATAAAGTCTTTCCGTCAAGTCCTTCCTTGAGGGGGTAGCTTCCCTAAACTCTGCGTTTGAGTGATAGATTACTTTGGTTATGAGCCTTGTCAAGGAGGCAAGCGTGCCAAAGCACGTATTGAGTCAAGTGCCCATATTCGAGGGCAACGACCAAAGCTTTTGGCCTTGGTCAAGCAAGTTTCAGAAGCACATGCAGGGGATATCTGTCCACGTGGCAGAGATGGTATCTGTGGCATTAGCCGACCCAGCTAAAGCCAAAAGGGATTTTCCTTACGACGAAGCAAGGGCTAAGACGGCAGAAGACTTAGAAGAGCCCGACACGCCCATAAGTGATAGTGAGGAAGATGAAGAGTCAGACACCTCTCAGAGAGGAAGACAGAGACCCCAGACAAAGAAAGAAGATATCAAACAGCCAGAAGGTTGGGATAAAATGACAGCAGAACAAAAGAGAGAGTGGAAAGAGAAAGAAGCAAGGAAAAAGAAAAGACAAAGTATGAAACAACACACAAGAAGAAAGACAGCTATCCGCAAAGAGAAGAAATATTATGAAAGGATGAAAACTTTGCAGTTATGTCTGTCTGTGGCTTTTTCCAAAACAATGTATCTCCTGCGAACACAGAAGACGAAAGGACCCATTGAAGAGTTGATAGTAGTAAGAGATCAATGGGGAGGCATTTCCGGAGCAGGTAGGTACATGTTAGAGGAAGAGTTTGAGAGAACGAGACCAAGGGCAGGTCAGAGGTATGTAGACTGGCTAAATGAATTTCTCGCAAAGAAAATCCAGCTTGAAAGTTTACGTGGGGCGCCATTTTCCGATGAGGAAGCAAAGAGAAAGCTATTTAAGAAATTGCGCTACCATCCAGCTTTCGGGGATAAATTTCAGGTGGACCACTATGATCTCCCGGCCAGACTAAGACCAAATTTCTCGGAACTATGCGAAGCATCTAGGAAAGATGGTTAATGTGGGAAGAAAAAGAAAGACGTAACAATTTCCGTGAAGAAAAACTCAAATTCGCAAAACAACAACAAGAAATCTCGGGATGGCAAGCAGCGGCAAGAGACCAATCTCCTGATGGATAATAAAGGGAAAAGGGGAGACAATAAACCGGGACCAAAGACAGCTCCAAACTGGACGCTCAAAGTCACGTGTTTCGGATGTGATGCCAAAGGCCATACCATGAGATATTGTCCGGTGATTTCGGAAAAGTTCCGCAAAGAAGGAAAATTAAAACGGAATCAAACGGAAGACAAAGGCACGGAACAAGAAAAGAACGAACAAAAGAACAATTACAAAAACAAAAAGAAACCCTTTCATAAGAAAAAGAAAGCACTCACTTTGATAACAACCGGCAACGACAAAAACGAAGACGAACAAAGTGACTCTGATACAAACGTTGCTTTAATCCATATGGGGAACACTTATGATAAGAGCGATGATGATGAGGAAGAAAGAGAAAGAGATGACGAGCAACCAAGCTCACCTCATCACAAATCTACAAGTCCCCAAGCCCTTTTGAACGATACAAAGACTACACCTAGGGTAGGGAATAGACATAGTGAGAGTGGAGAAGGACGGGAAGTGCGGTTAGTATCGGCCACCCTACGAGGTCCCTCCTCACTACGGGGAGAAGGCAAGGAAGAGCGGTTAGTATCCGCCACCCCACGATGTTCCCCAGTCACCCCTAACCCTAACGAAACTCCTTTGAGGCTTGAGAGTTCTTACGGAGTCACGCCTGACACAAAATGTGCCGGAATAAACAGACGCAAAAAACCGTGTAATGTTTCCGTTGAAAAATCAAAAGGAAAAGGAATATACGCAAATCACGCGAAACGATTATCTTATGCGAGGTACTGCGGATATCACGCCACACAAGACCCAGATTATCCGGAGTTGGATTTGTCGGTAAGTCCCGTGTTGCGTCCCCCCAAATCTCCTTACTACCCAGACGAACGAGGTCTTAAAGCTGCGGCATTGGAAAAGTCTCATAAAATTACGCAAAGACTCGTTTTCGGGGAATTTGAAACTTTACGTGACACCAAAATTTCCACAAGTCCACAAGTCTCGCAAAATA
Source organism: Paulinella micropora (assembly GCA_019918135.1). NCBI lineage: Eukaryota > Cercozoa > Imbricatea > Euglyphida > Paulinellidae > Paulinella > Paulinella micropora. The sequence continues at coordinate 126,920 of WBZZ01001046.1, read as the reverse complement.
TTCCGCAACAACCACGCAAACATAATCCATTTTCTAGTCAGCGGACCGGCCAGAGCAGAGAAGGGAGAGAAGAGAGTGGAGTGGATGAGGGAGAGCAACGACTTGGGCCCACTTCTGTCAACAAGTTTGGCAACCAAATAGGTCCCACCTCACAACAACTCCAAATCTCTAGTTCTAGACCAATCACAGCACTCCCACCAACACAGACAACAAACACGCAACCCATCAACCCTCCCGTCATAACCTTCAAAGATATAAATGAAATAGCTAAAACGTTGATGAATGAGTGCGTGAGGGGAATGAATGGAGAAGTGATGCGTGTCGTGAGTGGCGAGCTAGAGAGAGATGACTTTTTGACTGACAATAGATAGAAGGATGTACTTGGAGAGAGCAGTCAGACAGAGTCCCATCACTACACCTCCACAACTCACAGAAGAGGGACAAGGAGAGGGAGAACTGAGAACTAGAAACAGAGACAGAGACAGAAGGAGAGACAGAGCATGTACTGATACATGTGAGAAAAAGAGTGATGAAAAAGAGAGACATGACAGTACAGGATAGTGGAGCAAGCACAGACATATCATGCAGAGAAGACAGATTGACGGATGTCGATGAGATAGACCCGGTAGAACTACTGACAGGTAATGGAGAAAGGGAGTTGAGTAAGTCAGGAAGAGCTAGGCTGACTGTGATAGATGGGAAAGGAAGGCCTAGAGCAGTAGAAAAGAAGATGTTACTCGACACTACCTTACCAGTTAGCATAGTCTCTACAGGACAGATGGACCACAGACACAACAGATCAGTCATCCACCAAAACGGACAGTTAGTAATACTCAAACACCCCATCCACATTAACGAGAGTGACATATTAGTAAGGGGAAGATTAACTAAGAGTATGATATATAGATGACGGATGAACCATTGAAAGTAAAGATATGATCCTTTCGCAACAAGGGGGTAGAAGGGGAGGGAAGCCCCACAAATGAGAACAAAAACGAGACAAGTAAGCATGAAGTAAATAAGAGAGAGAAAGAATTACACGTAGATATAGTATTATATGAAGCTTACCCCAGAAAGTCAGACAAACCTAGAAAGATAGGAATCAAGCTTTTTCACTATGCCTGTGGGCATTATGGGTTAACAAAGATGCGCCTATTGGCAAAAATTTTGAACATTAAGTTAGTTGGTGACGAGAGCGATGTGAGATTTTGCGAATCTTGCATGATAGGAAAGTCTAAACGTTTGCCACGTTTTGCAGTTAATACAATAGAAAGAGCCCAAAAGCCAGGTATAATTCTACACATAGACACATCAGGACCGTGGGCAACTAGATCAATAGGTGGTAAACGGTATAAATTTTCGGTCACCGACGACTACTCACTGTTCATTCTTGACTTTTATTTAGCCCATAAGAATGAGTTTGTAGATTGCTTAAAACAAGCTGTAGCCTTTTATGAGAGACAGACAGGAAACAAAGTAAAGGAAATTCGCGCAGATCAAGAATTCCATATTCCGGAGGAAGTCATTAAGTGGTGGAAAAATATTCGCTTTATTTGGAAAACCTCCGCGACAAACGATAAAGACGGGAATCCTATTGCGGAAAAAGTGAATGATATTACGGCGGGGCCTGCACGAGCAATGAGATATCACGCTAAATTACCGCCGCAATTCTGGGCAGAATTAGAACACGCAGCAACAACCATTCACAACATACTACCGGCAATTCACGGGGAACGCAAAGGAATTTCGCCTTATGAGCAGCTGTTAGGTAGAAAACCAACACTCTTTCATTTAAAACCAATAGGATGTATGGGTGTGTTACATATACCTAAGACTAAAGTGCGGAAGGGAGAGTACAGAGGGAAAAAGGTGATGCTAGTAGGATATGATCTATTTCGGGAACTATACCGCGTATGGGATGGTAAGAAGATAATTTCCGGAGTGAGAGATGTGAGATTTAATATTCACAAAATCGGTAAACAAGCTCATCCTCCTAAACTAGTGTCGAGGGATAATGATGACTCTGAGGGGGAGAATGAGAATGAGAGTGAGCAACCACACACATCTCCACAAGCGTCACCACCCCAGTCACCACCTCAATCACCTAAGTCACCGCACAACGTCAACAACGACCACCCAACAACACAGTTTGATGAAGCTGAGGGGGAGATAGAAAATGTTGATGTCGATGTGAATGAGAAATGAGCACGCATATGAAAATGAGCATGTGGAGAAGAATACACTGGATCACAAACATACACGCCTACACACAAGTCCAGAGCCACATTATCCACAACAACCACCCACAGAGCACAAGATCAAACCACAAGAGCATGAAAATGAACAAGATCCAACAGATCCACTAAAATACATTAAAGAAGAGCATACGAAGAAAAATCACTACCATCTAAGGGATTAACGTGGGAACAGAGTCAGAGAGTAACGGAGAGTAACATAATCCCCGGTAAAAGGCAGCGCAAGGCAGTAGAGAGATTTACCCCTAGCAATGAGCCCAAGAGAGAAAAGAGAGAGGCTCAAGAGCTGATAGGTAAGGTAGTAAGAGTGCCAGCGCGTGCATGGGGAGATGGATGGGCGAAGAAAAAGTACGGTGAGGGATGGGAGAGCATAGTACGGGTAGGGGTAGTCAGCAGAGTGTGTGACCCCAGAGATAGACTCGTAGTAAGAGACAGACCTCAGCCCACCCACATAGTTAGGTTTGAAGACGAAGAAGAACGGATGTTGAATTCGGAAATCCACAAATACTCCGTGAAAGATCCCGAATACCCGTTGCAAAGTCCCGCTAATATGTTCTTATGCGATGACCGTATGGTGGCAGATGAGATTCGTGATTTTTTATTTGTATGTAGATATCAGAGTACCCAAAGATGTCATAGAGGAAGGTTTGACAGCTAAAGATGTTTTAGAGGGTATGAAAGCAGAACTAAAAGCTCTTCAATCCTTTAACACATACACATGGGTACCCTATAAGGAGGCAAGCAAGGCAGGAGTTAGTAAGATAGTTAGATTGACATGGGTTCACAAAGTAAAGTTAGATGAGAACGGGAAAAAGTTCATAAAGTCTCGTTTAGCTTTACGGGGAGATATGTTAGAACCCGGTGTTAGCTATAACCCAGATCAGCTCTTTGTTCCTTGCGCCGCGCACCATTCACTTTTATTTCTCGCCAAACTAGCTGCCTGGCACAAACACAAACTATACGGCATAGATTTTAAAAAATGCATACCTAAATGCTCGTATGAATGACCCTGTTTATGCATATGCGCCAGAGAGTGTAGACAGAGAAGGGCATGAGGGGATGATATGGCGTATAGATGGTGCTTTATATGGTGCACCACAGGCAGGAAGAAGATGGTATGATATATTAGCACCCAAGTTAGAGGAGCTAGGTTTTTAGGTTGCTAGATTCAGACTTATGTATGTTTGTAGAAAATGATAAAGCTTTGAGAGAGGCGATAGTAGGGATATTCATGTTGATGACTTGTTGTTCACCGCACCAAACAAACAAGCATATGAGCGTTTTGCGTCCGCATTAGAAAAACATTTCCCGCTCAAAAGACTCGGTATTGCCCGTGAATTCAAAGGAATAGAGATAGAGCAATCGAACGGGAAAATAATTTTGCATCAGCGAAAATATCAGCAGCAGATACTAAAAGAGGTAGGCTACGATTCTGCTAAACCCGTCAGTACTCCAGCGCAAGAACATTTCACGGAACCGATGTCGGAATCAGCTAGCTTGCGAAAATTTTCAATTCCTAGTCTAGTTGGTCGTTTGCTATTTCTCGCAAAGATGACAAGACCCGATATAGAACAAGCACTAAATTCGGCAAGTGTCGTGCAAACTATCGATAAGGGAATAACTTATGCGATGTTAGGCAGAATCTTTCGTTATTTAGTTAACTCTTATCGAGGTTTAGCTTACCATGAGCCTAAGTCAGAGCAAGAAGGGCAAACATATCCAAAACTTTCCATGTGGCCCGACGCGGCTCACAAAGTTTGTAAAAAAACAGGGAAGTCCCGCACTGGATTCGTGATCCTATGGGGCAGCGATCCAGTTGCATGGCTATCAAAGCGACAGAGTCGCATCGCCCTGAGTTCCAATGATGCTGAAATATTTGCAGCAACTGAGTGCATTAGAGAGGGACTTGCACTAAAACACATTACACAAGAACTAAACATAGCCCAAAAGAGCCCGATAGAATTATTCGAGGATAACGCTCAAACAGTCTTAGCGGCAGAGAGGGGTATGTCAGGTAATAGAACTAAACACTTACCTTTAGAATTACACTTTATGCACCACCTACAGAGAGACGGTGAGATTAAGTTTGTAAAAGTAGGTACGAAGAAGCAGATAGGTGATGTAATGACAAAATATTTACCGAAAGAACAATTCGAGTATTTACTTAACAAATTTACGGTAAAGCTCAAGTAATTTCGGGATTTGCATGTCCACTCACCTATATTTGCTTTGAGTGTTTTGTGCAGTTTGTTGCTTGTTGCAGCAGCTTTGTTTTGCGCAGGTGTCAAGAGCCGTCGAGCCGAGGCTGGGTAGCCGACTGCCACGCGAGGCCGGCAGCCGCGAGGCTTTCCCTGGCTAACTTAGCAATTTAAATTCTTTCTATCATTCTTTCTGTCCTAAAATAGGAAATCTAATTTTTTTTTTTTTTTTTTGCTACCCTCTACGGGAAGCGCTTGCAAATTTTTGAACACATACATACTTCATACATACATGTTACTGCATGACTACACATATATACATACATAGAGGATGTGATGTAAATGGGAGTTGATATTTAACCTTCGGGTAACCCATAACTGATCCTCAACACTATTTTTTTCATATTTACACACTAATATAGCCTATGACTTGCGACTAAGGGGAGCGTTGTAATGTACTATTAATACCCGTCTCCACCTAGACAATTTACAGGTAATTTGGATAGTCTTAGTCATAGGCAGGTTCATAGGCAGGACAGTTATTAATACCTTTATTACTGACAAGGACACTTTCTATGGTATTCGCGAATCATAGTCTGGAGTGCCTAGAATCAAATGAGTATTACCATTCTGTAAAGGTCATAACATCATAAGTTTGTGTGACCCAAAGTCATTAAAAGTCTTTTCTTCTGTTATTCTTTACCCTTAGCGGGGTAGCTTCCCTAAACTCTGCGTTTGAGTGATAGATTACTTTGCAGGTTGCAGTCCAGAAGCAGTTACAACGGTTTTCTTAATTGCCTCTGGGTGTTTGGACCAGCTTTCTTCAGTTCTTGGGAACACTACCCAAGGGCTCTTGCGTTTCAGGCGCTCCAAGGCTTCATAACCGATTGACGTACGGTGTAACGAAAAATGACTTTAATGATTATACCTCATCTACAGAAACGGAAAACTGAAACGAATGGTAGATATCAAGACCGGAACAATATTTGAACCATTTTGTGGGGGCCGCGAGATATACCCACTCGGTCCACAAAGCTGGATCGGCATTGATTGTTCTGATACGGGATCTAACCGCATAACCCGGTTAAATACACGGAGATATTAGTTACTACTCCTGTTACACCAACCTATTACCTAACAATACCTAAAAAGGTAGTCACCAGTACCAGAAATGTCATAATAACTATTAATAAATATTAATATTAAGGGCCGCTATGAGTAATTACTCTCCCGCTTCCTACGCTACCCCTAATGAGGTATGAAGGCTCGCTAAAATTATAAACTTGTATCCTTACCGTGACGAAGCATAATAAAAACTTATCCAACTCAAAACCCTTAACGAAAAACGATTCTTAAAGCAGAAGATGACTGACGACTCCATTGCTAACCCGATCCCCCCCCGGGGGCGAAACGAAGGATACAAATTGAAGGGAAAACAGTGAAGCATAAAAAAAAGGAAAACAACAACAACAACAACAACAACAACAATAATAATAATAATAATAATAATAACAATAATAATAATAATAATAATAACAATAATAATAATAATAATAATAATAATAATATACTTCCTCTAAGGCTACTGATGCAGCTGATGGCACGATCCGTTTCCGGACATGAGCCTCCTTGCCCTGTTCGAGGTGCTCCATCCCCACCTAGTCAGTCTCTCGACTGGTAGTAGGGGCCACCGATGGAGCTCCTGAGGGCAAGACTACACTAAGCCGAGGTTATTCCGCAGTCCCAGCAACCTCTTGCAAAACGTTACCGAATGTGCAAGTGCGCACACCGAGCATGGTTGCTAGAACTACCTCAAAACCCCACCCATAACAATTTGATATCCACTGGGTTCCCGGGCTATCAACCGGCATAGCGGAGTTTAAGATCTTCGACCGTTGCCGCAGGAAGTGACATTATTCAATAGTGCAAGTGTTACTCACACTAATCTTGGAAAAGAAAAAGAAAGAATAAATGAAAGAAGGAAGGAAAGAATGAATGAAAGAAAAAAGGAAAGAAGGAAGGAAGGAAGGAAGGAAAGAAAGAAAGAAAGAAAGAAAGAGATTGCTCACTGGACCATGTGGTTGGGGCCCTGACTGACTTTGTTCGAATCGCCCTGGCCACGCAGAGAAAGAAGAAGAAGAAGAAGAAGAAGAAGAAGAAGAAGAAGAAGAAGAAGAAGAAGAAGAAGAAGAAGAAGAGAGAAGAAAGAAAGAAAGAGAGAGAGAGAGAGAGAAAAGTGGGGGGAGGGGGGTAAGAGGAGTCAAGAAGAGCGGGCAGTGCCCTCTCTCTCTCTCTCCCCCCCCCCTCTCTCTCTCTCTCTTCTCGCTCCCTCTCTCGCTCTCGCTCTTGCTCTTACTGTCTGCTTTTTCTTTCTCAGTCTGCCTGTCTTTCTGTCTCGATTCTCCTCTGATATGTGTGTGTGTGTGTGTGTGCATGTGCGTGCGTCCATGCATGCGTGCATGTGCATGCGTGTGTGTGTGTGTATGTGTTTGTGTATTTACCCATATGGACGGTTTAAGCCAGCCTTTTGCCTTCGTGATTGTCGCCCAACGCTGCCGACGTCTGATATAGATAGATAGATAGATAGATAGATAGATAGATAGATAGATAAATAGATAAATAGATAGATAGATAAAGGACCTAGGCAAAGCTACCGAATTCAAAAACATTCAGATCATCCAAACTGAAAAGGGTATTACTCAGCATCAGCGTAAATATGAGTTGTTGATCTTGGAGGAGTTGGGTTATATGAAGGAGATACCGGCCAAAACGCCATTCACTTCTGATAACCCCGCTCCCCTAAAGAAGGACCATCGCCTATTACGCTATGATCTTAGATGGCTGATAGGGACGCTTATCTTTTTGGCTGTCCACACCCGGCCACTCCTCATATGCCCTTTAAGTATAGCAGCTAAGTCCCAAGTCCCTAACCCGGGAATGTCTTATGCTATGGTGCACAGAATGTTCTTGTGGCTTCTGACCCCGCGAGCGCTATTTTTCAGAAGAGGAGATCGAAATTTACGGAAGTTGCTAGAAACCAATTTCTCGGTTCCTAAAACTCCGGAATCTTGGAAACCTAATCTGGAATCTTGCGCAGCGGCCAACGCAATCGATGATATCATTCGAAAACTCGCAAGACCCGGAATGGATATGTTCAGCGTGCCAGTCCTCGCCAATGTAGACAGAATTATTGCGGAACAACCGATAGTTGGATTTGTAGACTCGGATTTTGCGGGTGATAAGAACTCACGTAAATCAAGATCCGGATATGTTTACTTTTTCAACGGAACACCAATTTCGTGGTTTTCTAAACTACAATCCGTGATAGCCCAATCTACATTAGAGTCCGAGACTGTTTCAGCAAATGAGGCGGTTAGAGAACTTCTTGCATTACAACAAACTTTCGGGATATCGGAATAAATCTTGAAGGCCCTACTCCTCTCTTCGAGGATAACGAAGGAACGATATTATTGTCGGAGAGAGGACTAGGGGAAGCTAGGACCAAGCATATAGAGGTCCGATACCACCTCCTAGCGCAACTCGTGAGAGAAGGAAAGGTCAAACTATTCCGGGTTTCTACGGAGGAAAATATCGCAGATGTATTCACCAAAATACATTTTACCGTAGACAAATTCAATTACCTGGCTGGAAAAATCCCGTTGTGCTTAGTAGGCAAAATTGCGTTAAATTCAGGATAAAACCCGATCAATTCCCGTATTAGTAAGGTTTATCATCTTGAACTTCGTTTATATTCCCGGGGTATGTAATACAATAATTTTCTCGCATATTACACATAAGTTGTACAGGTGAGCGAATAGACGAGTGCCGACTGGGCCCGGTGGCAAGTGACCGGCGCTGGAGTTTATTGTTCATTTCAGACATTAGTATTTGAGATTGTCAAACCGTGGTGACTTCACCGGTTTCCCAACCTGAAATACTACTGAAAACCTCATTTCTTTTGAGACATTAGTATTTCAGGTTGTCAAACCGTGATGACTTCGCCCGGTTTCCCAGCCTGAAATACTACGAAGATCTCGTCCCTTTCGCTCGTTCCGTTCCAACTTCTATCCGCTTCGCTTCAACTTCTATCTCTATACACTTATATACATAAAAATCTATAAGAAGCCGACATGGAGTCCGGCTGGTCGGTGAACGTGCCACACGGGAGTGTGGAACAACACGGACGTACGTCAGACCAGCCGGATGTACCAGACAGGCCGATAATTACAGATATCGTGTCTTTGTTCATATATATATTATATTATTTTATGTTCTTTTTATACCCCTCTACGGGAAGCGCTGTCAAATTTATAAATTCATACTACCGGATAGATAAGTAACATATAGTTCAAGTTGATCATACCTTTTGATAGACCAGTAAAGATGGATACATTATCATATGTCTTATTTTTATATATTATGGTTACTTATGCGATCATATATATATATATATATATATATATATCAATATTATATGTGTATTATGACCATACCGTACTTGCGTTACATATATAATGTTACTCAACATAGGATAGGGGGTGCGTAGGACCTAATCCTCTTCTCGTCGACTAGGCCTAGCTTGACTAGGGGGAGCTGCCCTGTATGTAATCTAGTTGATGCATACTTGCCCTAGCAAGCCGGGTAGCCACCATCGACATAACCTTTTGGAGAGAGTAAGGGTAAGAGCGAGTAATATTATTATGTTTTGAGTCTGTGTTTTATAATTTTCACAGAATAGATGTATTGGGACCTACAGGTAATTTAATAATTCACTTTGACCAAGGGAGAGTGTTAGATTTATAATATAAATAACCGGATAGTCAATATGGGCCGGCATATGAAATGTGTGTCGTTAGAGCCATTACGTATATCCGCGTTGTAATGTACTATTAATACCCGTCTCCACCTAGTCAATTTACCTGTAAGTTGGATAGTCTTAGTCATAGGCAGGTTCATAGGCCGGACAGTTATTAATACCTTTATTACTGACAAGGACACTTTCTAGAGTATTCGCGAATCATAGTCTGGAATGCCTAGAATCAAATGAGTATTACCATTCTGTTAAGGTCATAACATTTTGTGTGACCCAAAGTTATTAAAAGTCTTTTCTTCGGTTATTCTTTACCCTTAGCGGGGTAGCTTCCCTAAACTCTGCGTTTGAGAGATAGATTACGTTGGTCCGGCCTAGTATATAATCGGGCCGTCCTTTGGCGCCCTTTCTCAATAACGTATCTACTGTAGGACACAGCAAGTATACGGCAGATTATTAAGTTAGTCTCACAGTTGGGAGCCGTGAAAAATCTGGGCTGGTGGCACGACGGGAAAGGGAAAAGAATAGGCCTGATTCCTGCAAGTGGAGTTGGAGCCGGTTTGAAAAAAAATTGAAGAAAGAGAATAGTCTTCGACGACAGGGAGAGAATTCAAACTTAGCACGAGAGTCGAGTGCCTTGATCTTGAGTTCGGTGGTATAGAGTGCAAACTTGGCACGAGGGAAGGTCCCTGGTATAGAGTGTAGAGCCCTGGGTGAAGGATACAAGACGGGGGAAGATTCCACAGGCTGAGATGTCGGTCACGGGGTCGGAAGACTCACTGGCTGGCAGTCTCGACCAGAGGTTCTCCCTTGTCCCGGACTTGGCCGACCCGACAACCCCCGAGACCGCTAGGCGTGCGATGATTCCTGTACAGACTTGTCCAGTGGGACTGGAGGACACAGTCTCTTCGTTGAACCTGTTGGGATGACCCCGGTAAATCCTGTCGGTGTTCATCTCGTGGCGTCTGCCACTTCACTTTCAGAAAATAGTTATTTAGTAACCGGGGTTTACCAGACCACGAGTGACCGTGCTCACCCCTTTGCCTTAAGATTAAGTGCGTTTTAGAGTTCCAGGTTAAAGGTAAAGGGCAAGGGTTAGGTTGATATAGGTAACTCAGGGCAAGATGCGTGTTAGGTCTCCAGTGCTTCAAGTGTGAGCTTGCTCACGACGAAGGTTGCGAGGAGGAAAGCGGCAACGCAGACTTGGTTTCGGTTGTGTGGTTCCGTATTAGTAGGTTAAAATTTGAAAAGGAAAATTACTGTTAAGTGTCACGTAGTAAGAATTTTCGGTTCTGGGTAAAATAGGAAATTTCTATGGTAAAAAAGCTGCCATGACGAGGAAAAATCGGTAAAAGTTGGAAAATTAACAAATAAATTTGATTAAATTATAGTACTATATTGTATCGTGTTTTTGCTTTTTTAATTTTTGGTCATATTGCAGTGAATGATCACTTCCTTAAGGAGTTAATTAGTTCCCCCGGTTAGTTAGTCCGGGAGCCATTGGATTCAAGGCCGCTTCCCGGTACTTATCATGGCCTACTACCGGTAATGGCAAATATATACTTTCTTACTATTAACCCTTAATGTACTTTCGATTCACTTAAGTGTATTGAATCCACTTAAGTGGATGGGATCGTACAGAGGTTTACCAGAACTTCAAAGTCTTTAACATCGTTTACTTCTCGACGTAACTACTGATCAAAGTCAAGTCGCTGATCTGGTATGACCGGTGTGCTGATAGCTACCTGAGCTGCTCTAGCGTTGTACTCTTTATTGATGAGAGACTCTTTAAATGGTACTGAGACAGGCTACCGCCAAACACACCTGGACCGCCAAAATGCGGGAAATACCGTTACACTCAGAGTGATATAGGTGAAATAGGCCATTGTCCTTGGGTTGGGCCGGTATGACTCAATACAGTACTAATACACTCTACAATCTCCCTCTATTTAGGAATAGCGGCCCGTAAGTATGAGACTAGACAATACCAACCGAGCCGCCACTTATAAAAATATGATCAAACAAACGACATTAGTAAATATGTTTGCACACAAATGTACAGGTATATTAATACTCTCCCCCTAACCCGCTACTTGCTACCTAATCATGAGAGATCAACTTAGAAAGATAAAGTCCTTCCGTCAAGTCCTTCCTTGGACTTTCCATTCCGCACCGTGGCGTCACCCCCGCCCTCCTGGATCGTGCAAAAACTTGCGCACTGCGCACACCGCCAATGGAGGAAGCCCTGGATGACAGCTTTCAAAGGAGCCAATGCACTGTGACAAGACTGCGAATGAGGCGCTTCTAGACACTGTTGATGTAGTAGTACCGTAACAAGGAGCCTCTTTCGGGCTTTGCTCAGTAGACTTCCATGGGCTCGGCGGCAAATGCTTCTAGCACTTCTCCAAGCTCGCCGCCGTTCAAGGACTCGCGACATTCCCCTTTGCCGCGACGCGCAATCTCCTGCAGTGCCTGCTTCGCCTGGTCGCCTCCATCGTCACCAAACTTGACAGTCCAAATGCGAATGCCTGGGTAGGTTCGCATCAAATTTTCAACAATCGCTCCGGGCACCTTCGCCGCGCCATCGCTAAGGAAGAGAATCTTAGTGCCGTCAACGCTGGGAGCAAGCTGCTTGATCTCCGGCGCTTCCATCAGCTCGATGACTTTGCGGAACGGCTCTTCGAAGTCTGTCGCGCCCCGCGTTTTGAGCCCAAGGAAAGTCTGCTCCATGTCCGGCCGTGCATTTTGACCTTTGAACAGTATCTCAGCGCAATGGTCGAACACCACCAGACTGTAGTATTGGTCGGGTCCCGGACGACCCATCAAAAAGTCCCAGGCCTGTTCGCAGACTGCCCCAAGTCGGTCACGACGAAATTTATTGTTCTTGGTTGCTAGTGGGTCGCTCATAGAGCTGGATATGTCGATAGCAAAGATCCAATGAAAGGAGCCCGCTTGCTCCCGGCGGGCGGTGGCTGAGTGAGCAGTGCGAAGGAAGCTATAGAGTTTTCCTTTGTCTCGAAAGCGAGCCGGCTTCCGCAACTCGCTCTGGTAAGCTCTCGAGTCGAAGTCCATTCGTTCAGCTCGCTGCACCTGCAGCTTTCGTTTCTCGGCGAGCCTTTGCACATAAGCGTGTCGCGCCAGGGACAAGGTTTGATATAGGCTGTTTCCCGCTGCTTGGATCTGCTCCGCAGTGAGTTCCAGGGCTTTCAGGTCCTCCACGCACAAAATGAGCTGATAGGAGCCACTTGCCATCTGCCGCGCCGTGCGTCCCTTGATCTGCCGCTCTTCACTGAGGTCCATGCTAAAGAAGGCCTGGATCACGTGCACTCCACCGGCCGCCTCCACCTCCTTGCTGTTGCACTTGAAGTCAATACCTCGGCCCAAGATAGCCGGCAAGCACGTGACTTGCCCGGGCTTCATGGTGCAGCGAAGGGCATGTGGGAAGTTGTGCTCATCCTCCCGTAATGTCCGAATCTCCGGGATGCGTTTCCCATACTCCGAGTCCACGAAATCCTCGAGCGCCTTATCAGAATGGAAGAAGATGAGAACGGGCTGGGTTGCTTGGCGCCGTTTGATGGCATCCAGGGCCAGCATCTGGAAGAACTCGGCGCGATCGGGCAGGCAAACCACATCTCTTTGCTCATCGAACTTGAACTTATTGTTCGGGTAGATGGAGGGGGTCAGCGTGGAGAGATTGATCTTGAACTCCGACTTATTAAGCATCTCCTTCTCAAAATCCTCCATGGTGGAGAGGGTGCCTGTGACTCCTAAGATGCAGGCAAACGAGGTTTTGGGCACCGCGGCGTAGGAGAAGCTGCCACAGGGAATTATCAGCCCCAGATGCTCCTCCGCCGTCTGTGCCTTGACGCGGCCATTCTTTTTCTCCGCCTCGTACAAATACGCGAAAGACTTTTTGAAGCCGTACTGCTTGGTGGTGGAGATATCGCCGTGATCGCGATAACCCAAAACAACGCGCCCTCCGCAATCAGGTATGAGCTGGTACTGGGGGGAGTTGAAGTGTTGGACGTCACGCAGCATGCTGGCTACCGCCAGACCTAACACCGGCTCCAGCCTTGGCATACTCCTCACCACGTCCTGCACAGGAATTCAATGTTTGGTGTATCTACCTTCCTGCACAAAGAACTCTAGTAGATAAATACATACATACATACACACATTAGATATAGTTTGACTGTGCTTCATGTTCGGATAGCCAACAGTTACTACATACATACATGGCATACCTACATACCCGTTGCAGAGATGGACAGATAGACATGGATTGATGGATTGATACATGGGTAGGTGGGAAGGTAGGCAGATAAATAGATAGATAGATTATTATTTAGCTATATCGACCTGATACACTTGCGTGCGCTTCATGTCATCGAGCGTAGGCGGGGCCTGCCTGCTGTTCCAGACATGCTTGAAGAGCTTGGAGATGTTCGGACTTTTGATGAGGGTCCCTTGTTCGTAGCATTTTCCGTAGAAGTCCTTCTGCATGAACACGTCCACTTCATCGATCAACAGGATCCGCGGTCTGGTAGGAGGGGCCTTTCCCTCTAGCTGTCGCTCCTGGCCGGTGAGGAAGGCTTTGGTAAGCTCACGCACGTCGCCCCCTGCGGTAAGCACATGGCTTGATAGCTCATTGAGCGTCCAATACTTGATCTGGTCCCGAACCCCCACCAGCTTCCAGAATTCATCAAAGTCGGCTTCGTCGCGTTCAATCAGCCTCTTGCTGTAGCATGCCACATCCACCTGGCAGCCCAGCAGCGCCAGGAAAGTGGCCAAGAGGCCAAGCACGATCGATTTGCCCCCCCTGTTTCTACCTCCGCCAAGTGGCTCGCCACCTTGCTAGACCAGGCCCCAGAGATGAAGCCGAGAAACTTTTGCCCCCATGACGCTAGCAGCGACTCCGGCGGCTGGTCGGCCCCAATCAAGCGCAGAAGAGTTTGCGCTTGGATCACATTGGGCGACTTGATCATTGCCTCATCCTGCTTCAGATGCCAGGCGCCCGCTGAGCTGGCCACTGTCCACAGAGCGTTCATGTGCGCCAAGAGGATGGGGAAATCAATGTCGTTGCTGGCCGCCTTCTCAGCGAGTTGGTGGACCTTCCATTCAAGCTGGTCGAGTTTGACTTCGTTCTTGCTGTCCTTGAGGTATTTCTTCACAAGTTCTTGATACGTGCCATCGTATTTCTCATGCGCTGCCTTTAAGCGCTCCCACGTTTTGTCGTCGACATCGGGATTTTTGTCCTTGAACTTACGCAAAGCGTCCTCTGAAGTTATGCCTGATTTGGCAATCAGGTCATTGACTTTCTTGATGGTGGCGGCCACGAACTCCGGATAGCTGCCACTGGACACCAGTTCTTCTCCCACCTCGTCCTGGCTTAAGATCTCTGCCAGTTCGAAGAAGTTGACCTTGTTGTGGTATCGTTTGAAGCAGTTTCGAACCTGCTCGTCGGTGTGAGCCTGTACCTCTTTCTGACTGATCTCGCGAGTGCTCTTGATCACAGAGATGATGAAGTAGGCAAGCTCGCTCAGCCCGTTGCTCTGTTGAGCATAGAATGCCTCGAACTGCTGGTCGATGTCTGCTGTGAGGAGCTTGATCAGGCCGTCAACTGGCATGTCGCCGATCAAGGCACTGAACTCCTTGATGGCGGTCTCGAGCTGGCGTAAGTCCTCCCAAATCGGCTCGAGCTCCTTGAACTTCTTGCTTTTGCACAGCTGCAGCGCCTGTTGACCGCTCTTCTGAAGCTTCTCGCGGATTGGTTGGACCACATGATTTCGCGCCTTTTTGGCCGCTTGTGCAATGGCCTGGTGACGGGCCGCACTAGTCTATAAATATGTGTTGCATATATGAACGTTACATCAGTATGTATGCATGCATGTCTGTATGTATGTGTGTGTATGTAGCGTATGTACCATGGCTAGGTGCGAGGGCGTGAACAAGTCCTCCAAGTTGCGCAGAAGGATTTGCAGTGCGCTGTAAACAGCTATCTTCTTCTCCTCAACCGGGCCGTCTGTTGCAGCAGTCGCCTGACGAGCACCTAGCTTCGTGTTGCGACCTATCTTGAGTCCCTGGTGGGCCTCGTCCACTGCCTGCTGCAATCGCTGCTGCAACTCTTCTTCGCACTTGGCATATGAAAGTTGGGAACTGCGCACTCTAAGCACTCCGGCCTCGTTCTTGATCGTGTCCAGACAACGCCAGAATCGCTTGGCATCGACTATCGCCCTGAGGAAGTCCACTCCATCAATGAATTTAGCCGCCTCCTTCAAGCTATCCTCCTGTTGCGCCAGGGTTTTGGACAGTTGCTCATACTTTTGTCTGAGTTTAGCCAAGTCCTCCGAACCCTCCCCAATCAAACGATCAGGTAACTGGAACACTTGATCCAGGTATTTCATGGCAGCCAGCGAGGTCGGCCAGTCTTTGCACTCACGCGCGTTCTCCACCACGAGTAGTTGATCCTTCACCTTTTCATGCAACTCTTGACTAAGCTCGCGAACCTGCTCCACTAGCCGTTTTGACATCTGCATGGGAAGAACAAATGCACATCAACCATAGATGGGTAGGTAGGTGGGTAGGCAGGTGATAGATAGATATGATTGAGACACACAGACAGACAGAGAGACAAATAGATAGATAGGTAGAGAGATAGATAGAAAGAATGAATGATAGATATATAGATATATAGATATATAGATATATAGATATATAGATAGATAGATAGATAGATAGAAGACTAGTGAGCAAAGTGACGATCAACTCTTGCTTCCATGAACTGTCTTACTTTTCAAGAGCTTATGTCTCAGTCAGCTCCTGTAACTGTTCGTATCGCTTGGTGCCATCTATTTTTGCTACCTCTCTTCATAAGCTTCCCGACGCGATATTTGTTAGGGCTCTAGGTGTAAGAACTGACAGACTACTAAACCATAAAAAGGTTTATGTGTGCTTAGTAATTGCAATCATCTCCACCGCCGCGGCTCTCAGCAAGGGCATGGTAGCTCGAACTACAGGCCGCAGTACATGATCGCTACACCATGAGCAGATAAAATCAAGATCAAGATAAAAGTATGAAAGGAAAGATGAAGGTTAAGGTAAAGACAAAGATAAAGATAATAGCAAAGGTAAAGGTAAAGGTAAAGGTAAAGATTATGATGAGAGCATCGCCGTTACTAGGTCCTAGGAAAATGAGCTTTCTTAATATGTTTCAGCTATTGATTCCCAGATAGATAGATAGATCTTAGAATGTTTGAAACCGTAGTAATACGGAGAAATGTATAGTCTATTCTTGCAGAGTCTTGAGCGACGGAGAGCGTTTGAAAATGCCTTTGACCGACTCGTTGCTCGAGGCAAGAAAAATAAATGAGAACTGAATAAAAACTCAGCCTCAAAGACTAATCGACATTTCCGTCAGCGCCTACGCAAGATTATTAGGAACCTGCGGAAGATGGCAGCGGATAAGAAGGATGAGCATTCCACCAATGCAGCCTCCTTCAACTCTCGGGCGTTCTCCCTGCTGGGGCAAGGCATGTCCATTGAACGGCACCTCCTCCCCCGTAGCCCAGTGCCCTCCTCCGCCCCCCTGGGGTTCTCTACTGTCTACAGGGTCTACAAACAAGGCATGCGGGAGCACCTTCCCCAGCCGTCCGCCAAGTGGTTTAGCGATTTCAAGCAGTCTCGGGACGGGCTTCGGGGAGGCGCGCAGGCCTCTCTTGCCTTTGCGACGCTCAGATACAATCTGGAGCGCTTCCATGGCACCAATGTCCTGTCGCTCACCTCGCACGTACGAGAACCACTTCTGGCTTTTCCACCACAAAAGGTGGTCCCCCCCACTGCGCCACGGCTCTCCCAAGGAGCTCTCAACCAATGGTTAAGCCAGATGTTTCTCCTATCTCCCTCCTTCGGAGCTCAGCTTCACCTTCGATCCAGGAATCCATTGGCAGACAGGACCACCAAGGCGTTGGAATCCATTGTCCAGGACGGGAGTCTCATGCTCCTCACCTCCTGGCATGCACTCTCCTCCCCACGGGTTCTTCGCTATGTCCAGCGACGCCGCCCGCGGGTCCTCATTGTTCGGGCACAGGATATCAAGGGACGCATCCTGCTCCACCACACAGCCAACTTCAGGTCTGAGACTCCGGCGTGGGACCACGCGCCTCGGTTCATCGGCCCTCTCGGCATCTCCCTGCCCGCTGTTCGCTACAAACGCCTCAGAACGATCCTGCAGCTCACAATGCTCTTTATTGATGTCGGGGCCAGGGATGGTCTCCTGGAGCTTTCCATCCCGGAAGCGCCTTTTGGCCCTGAGGAGTTTTTTCGACCCGACTGGATCCTCGCAAAGGCCTCGGCCTGGATCGTTGTCGGCCTCATCCTTTGGAGTCCTCAGGAAAGTGACCCTCAGATGGATCCTCCGGAGGAGCAAGGGTTGCCAGAGGGAGATAGTGAGGACGAGGAGGACGCCATCACTGCATTGTCGCACCTCAGTAGGGAAGAGCGGCTTGTTCAATCTATCGCGTCTCACCGCCTGGAGGCCCCCCCCTGCAGCGCTGGATTCAGGCCCGAGTAGACATCGCCCGGGATCGGCTAGAGCGTCAATTCCTCTCGCTCGACGCCCCGGTTGACTCTCCCCCCTCCTCCCCGCCTGGCAGCTTCGATCGTTTCCCGGGTCCACCGCCCCTCCCCTCCTCTGTAGAAGAAATCATCGAGTCTGCTCTCCCCCCCCCTTCTCTAGCCGACAGCCCAGCCCCCCCCTCCCCTCTTCCCGGAGTCCGGAGGGAAGGGAAGCCCGGCCTGATGGAATTGTCGCCTCGGTGGTCTCCGGGTCTCCCCCGCTGCCTTTAGTGGAGCCCAAGAGGTGGACGCAAGCTCAGCGGGATAGTTTCCAGCAGTGTATGGAAGAGAGCATGCGGACGGCCCAGCCCCCCCAGGCTTCGTTGAAGCAGGCCATCCAAGCCGCAGTTGCTGCCGCACCTATAGAGAACGACGCTGCTCCCCCGGCTGTCCCTAGCCTTGCTCTGCCAAGTGTCATTCAGGACGCTCAGCCGCCTCCTCCACCATTGAGCAGGCGGCAGCCCAGACCCCCTAAGTCCAGGCGGAAGATAACGAAGGTACCCCGCATGCTAACTGCCCTGCAATCCATCACGAGGGGCCTCCAGAGACAGGTTCCGAGGGACCCCGGATCCCATTTATCCAGGCTCTGGATGAGCATTTGCCGTACGCTTCGAATGGAAGGGGATCTGGTGGGGCACATCCTGGATGAGACGTCGTCGGATGACCCGCTGGAGTTATCACGTCTCCTGCCCGACGCTCTGAAGGTCCTTGCCAAGGCCAGACGCAAGATTAACTCTCGACTCGAGGACATCAAGCGCGTCAAGAGGGAGTCTAAGAGACCGGATAGGTTTCGCCACAACCAAGCATTTGACCGTAATCAGCACAAATTCCTCCTCCGTGTCCAAGCGGACTCAGCCATGGAGTCCCCCCCGCCCGAAGCTCTCCGGGAGCACTATGCAGACCTCTACCGCACACGTGTCTCCGACCTGGCAGACGAGGAGCGCCGACTTCACCAAGTGATGGAGCCTGGAGCTACACTATGGACCCCCCAGAGGACTCCAAATATAACCAGAGAGAGCTCCTTCTCGGAAGCGACAGGCTCCGTGCGCCGATCCTCAGACCGGGGGAGGTTATCGACAAGGGGCATTTCACCAATCTGGTGTTCCGAGGTAATGTGGATCCTGCCCCCCTTTCCCTTCTCCCCAGTGAGACGGAATCTGTCATCCAGTCATCTGCCGAGGTAGCCCTTCAGGCGGGGGTGGAAGGGATGAGGTCCCTCATGAATGCCCACAAGGCACCGTCCCTTCGCCAGTACACAGTGCAGTTCCCGCCGGAGGATGACAACGAACGGAGACCGAACCGTAATTCAGATGAGCTTAAGAGATGGGATACTGCCAACCTTCCCCTTCAGGATGTGTATACAGCCCCTCCCGTTGACTTGGTTCCCAAGCTTATGGAGTTCCTGGAAGCTGAAGCAGGGGAGTACCTGGGTATCCACCTTCCTAACGGAGAGGACACCCGGGGCCTGATCATCCGACTCCAATCCAACGCGTTTGCTCTGCGCCTCAGCTCGCTCCCTGACGAATTCCAACAACGGTTCCCTGTTGCTCGCCTTGCGCCGCGCCTCGATCGACCTGACGAGCTGTCTCCAGGCTCCCTGTCACCATGGGACGCTATCCTCGTTACCGATGGATCCTGCTTTCCCGAACATGGCAACGCTGCGGGCTTCGGGGCTTTCCTATTCTACAATCGCGATATTATCGCCATCTACGGCAACGCGGACAATCCAGCCTCTAGTGGTGAACAGGAAGTGTTGGCAGTTATGGCAGGGGGCCTCCAATTCATCCGGGAGATGGCCTGGAGGCCCCGGCGAGTCCATGTCTACACCGACTACCGGGCCCTATCGGACGCGAATCTGGAAGGGGAGGCCCACGAACTGTTCAAGACGCGGTCGAAGCCCCCCTATGGGATGCCATCTTTCGCTTTCACGTGCAGACTGCTCCGATCTCTTTCCACTGGGTCAAGTCCCACCAAGAACGCAGTTTTGAGTGGACCTTCCGTCTAAATGAGTGTGCAGACCGCCTCGCCAAGTGGGCGGTCCTAAGAAGAGTGACCCGGCTACAGAGGATTCGGGAGTGGGAGAGGCTGCGCTTGGCCCCGCCCCGAGACTCCAACGGACGGCTTCTCCTTGTAGGGCCGTTCCAAGAGTCTCATATTCCTGGGGACCGGGTCAAGCAATTCGTCAATATCTTCAAGTGCCTCCCCCCCCGCTCTCTCGAGAGCAGGCGCTCGATCTGGCTCGTCGGCCGCTCTCGTTGGGTGAAATCGAGCATGCAATTCAGGCCAAAAAGGGTCCTGCTCCGGGAGACGATGGTATACCCCCCGACATCTTCAAGCTCCTCTCGCAAGACGCGAAGATCCAATTAGGATCTTTCTTCTCCCATTGCTGGAAGGAGAAGAGATTACCAAAGGACTGGAAGCCGGGGATTCTCAGCCAGATTTGGAAGGGGACTGGGACAGGCGCAAATGTATCCGACTGGCGGGGCATCACGGTTTCGAACGCGATCCTCAACCTCTACGAAAAACTCGTCACTTTTCGGGTTGAGTCCTTCAAGCTCCACACAGGGTGCATCCGGAAGACTTCTAAAGCCAACACAACAACTGTGAGTGGGTGCGATGAATGGAACATGGTGCTGCGGTTGATGTTGGCCGATTTACGGGCAGCCCCCAAGATTACAGGTAAGAAAAAGACGCTTATCATCTTCTCCACTGACATCCGCAAGGCGTTTGACCGCGCGGAGCTCACTTACATCTGCGAAGCGTACTCCCATGTGGTGGCTCAGGAGGGGGAGTTCCCCGAGCTGTTTGCTTTCCTCCGCCATCGGTTCAAAGACTCCCCGCTCAAGCTCAAGGTCCCGGACTCTACAGGGAAGTCTGCTGTTTTGCCGGACGAAATTCACCGCTCCCGAGGGATCCCTCAAGGTGGATCGCTCAGCCCGGGCACATACGGGGTTCTCGACGAATACCTTACCCGCTTGTGCCTTGCCCAGCAATTTATGCCAGCAGGATACCGGTTCTACGATGGCACTAGCAGCGACCGCTCCCAGAACACCTCCGTCTACCCCCTGAGGCCCCCGTTGACTGCAGATCACAAATTTGCGGACGATAACTGGGCAGCCCTAGGAGGGGATGGTCCACCGGAGCTCTACATTCCCGAGGCACAAAAGGGCTTCTCACTTCTTTATACGCAACTTAGGGCCGCACGCCAGATCTGTGCGGCGGAAAAATGCTCTGTCATCTGCCTGGTTAGTGAAGAGGGCAAAGGTGTCTACGCTGTCCCGATTTCTCTCACTGCACCCGGCCGGGACTCGACGTGCCCCCCCACCGTGATTAGAAACCGTTCGGCAATTGAAGTCTTTCGGTCCCTGGGGCTCCACACCGACGGCAACAATAACCCGCAGATCCAAAGAGACTACGCGATTTCAAGGTTCGTGGCTACTGCCCGGTTGATACACAGCCTCGACCTCTCGCTTGCAAGGAAAAGGAAAGCCCTCACGTGTCTCCTCACCAGCATCCTAGATTTTTCCTTCGGGTGGACCCCCTTCCCCCAGAAGTTGCTTCGGGACCTAGACACAGCTTTTCGGGACCATATCCGGGAGACTCTTCAGCTGTCTCCCCAGGAGATTCCAAACGCGGTGCTTTACGGCCCCATAGGAGGAGGGGGAGGATTCGGCCTTCACCAGTTCTCCACCCGGTACTACCTGCGAACTTTCACGGTGTTTATCAAATGCCTCCTTTCGACCGATCCATACGTTCAATACGCGGTGGATGCGCATCTACGCCTAGCGTGGGATTATTACTTCCCCAGGAACAAGGATCTCTGTCCCCAGCGTCTCCCCCTCCGTGGTCGCCGAGCTGCTCCCAAGAGCTCTTGCCCCCCACAGCCGCCAAGCACGCGCTTCTCGTTCAGATGGGCAGGGGACGGCGGACCGCGCCCGCCACTGATGCATCCACCGATTCATCCACCGGACATATGGCGAATGCACTCCGTTTTCCACGGGGTGGAGGTCCCCACCGACTGCATCATTCCAGCTTTCTACCCGCGGTACGTCAACGCTGTGAACAGGGGCGCTCTCAGGGACGACGCCCCCATACCAGAGGACATCAACAAGCAGTGCCCCAAGCTTCCGGACCCCCCAGACCAGCCTTTCCTTGGATGGCAAGGTCACCTGCATCTGCTCAAGGAGGATCGCCGCGACGGACTTATGGTACTTCATTGGATCCGCGCCTGCAGAGCACTGGGCATTGGCATTAACCCGCGCATCCCTCCAGTGCATGTAAGTGACTCGTCATGGCCCGACGGGCGACAGCAGCGATCCGATGCAGAACACAGCCTTGCCCGATTCAGGGAGGCATATGACGTTCCCCCGGCCCGCTTCGAATGGAACGCACTAGAGGTCCCAGTCGTTCTCTCCGTCACTAACTTTCTCACCAAGGAGACTGTCGCTCCAGGGTCAGTAGACCAAGCCATCGCCCAAGTCAAGAAGAATTGGACCTCCTACAACCTATGGAAGCTTCGCCAGAGATGCTCGGAAGACGCTAATAAATTCAAAGTGGCGCCCCGCTTCGGCCTAACATGGGGGATCCGCTCGGAAATACGCAGACCCTTCCAAGCCATTACCAACCATTTCCTTCAACCCAACGGCGGCCTTTCAGTGAGAGAGGTAGCCATAGTACTCAAATGCCAGCTAGATGTCTGGCCCACTCCGGCGAGGGTCAGCACTGTGATTACCAAGGGGGCCACCTCGACCTCCTGCCCGTATGGCTGCAGGGTCACTGGGAGCATCAGCCACTACTTGCTCTCAAAGTCCTCCTTCCACTCGGAGGCCCTCAAGTCTTTACTGGATCAGCGGCACTCCAAATGCAGACAGTGGATCCGCAGCTGCTTGGAGCGGTCAGACAACGACGATGGCATAGCACCGGACTGCAAAGTCTTCATCATCGGGGAGGAGGGAGCCTTCCCTCGACCGAAGCAAGATAGTGCCCCCCTCGTGCGGACGCAGGTCTCCCCGCCCCGGAGGGAGCCCCCCTTCTTGCCCCACCTCTCTCGCCGGCTTTCATTCACCCCGCCGCGCAGGTGATGGTGGACATGGCGGGACCGGGTTTTTCGCACAAGATAGACCTGCTGGTCACCGCCTCTCGAAGATCAAACCACGTTACCCTGATAGACTACACGACCCGGGAGGATCAATGGCTGGTCCGCGAAGATGACTCCTGTCTCCCCGCGAGACAGTCGCCAGACGATCGGCGGGATACCTGGGACCGAGATGGACGTCGGGTGAACCCCCCTTACCGACCGAAGGACCCAAATGCGTTTCGGGGAGAAGACCCGCCCAGCACCTGGCCAGCTATCCCCTGGAAGTCCCATCAGGCGTGGAGATATAACCCGCGGGCGATCTATGATCACCGATACCTCCCGCTGGAAGAAGCGATAAGCAGGCAGACCATTAGGAGACGTCCAATGTCTACCAATCTTATTATGATCGCAATGGGGGCGAGAGGATACATCGCCCAAGCCTCATTTGACGAACTGTGCTTCCATTTCTCCAAGAGCATCGCGCAGCAGATCTACCAAGGCCTAACCAGGATTTGCCATGAGCATATCATCCAGACTTGGAATTTCCTTCACCATTTCCCTGCGGGACCTCCTCCAAACCCTCCTTTCCTCCCCCCTCAGTAGGTGGGCGTGCTCCTTCGCCCTACCTGGTCCCCTTTGTTGCTTTGTCCAGAGGCGGGAGGCGAGCGGAGAGGCGGAGAAGGAAGTCCACCAGAGGCCCAAGGTATCCCACCGAAGCTGAGTCCAAGGGGGGACGAAAATCCATCGCACCGATCCCGTAGATGTGGGAGGAGAGGGTCTCCTGTGGCTCGCTTAGCCCACCAGCAAGTCAGACGACCCACTGGCACACTAGCTTGCCTATGGAGTCTCCTTTTCCTCCCACCCTTGACTCCCCATCGAATCCCACCTCTCCTCGGGGCCACGGAACCGAAGGGGCCTAGCCCTGGCTAGAGTTTTGAATTCCTCTCCCCCCCCCCCTCCAGCCTTCCGCCTCTTTTTTCTCCCGACCTAGCCTCCGCCCGCTTTGAGTCTCTGGGAGGGTAATCCGTCCTGTCTGTGTCCCCCCCTTCTCAGGGAGCTGCATAGTCATGGGGATGGAGGACTCGTCTAGGGTTGACTGTGCTTCTTCTTCTGTCTTCTCTCTCTTGTCGGGATTCGGTTTTTTCAAATTTCCAGCGTCTCTGCTGGTTTCCTGGTCTGTGGGGGGGATGTTTCCTGGGTGGGACGGACGGACCAGGCTTAAGCGCGGCCTCTTGCCTTGGACCGCGCTCCCTTGTGGGATCCCTTTCACTCTGTTCCCTCTCTTTCTCCTCTACGACCGGCCCCCCTCTCTTTCTCTCTTCCTTGTTGCGCTCTCTCTCTCTGGCGTTCCTGCGATTCAGCTGGTGCCCTGTGGGCCTGCTCGAGTCAGGATCGGTGTGTCTACGACTGGTCGCCCATGGATTGGCGCTGGATGGGAGTCCCGCTTCGACCTGGACGAATGGGCCCAGATGCGCCGGGACGTGTTGGCTGCTTCGCTTCCGGGAAGATTCTTCCCGGTCTGAATTGGCCTGTGCCAGCCGGTTACTAGGTTTGTGTGTTGGTCGGGAGGTTCCTGTAGGCTATCGGCTGTCCCTTCTCTGTCGTCCTTTCTCTCTCGTTCTTTCTCTCTCGCTCTCTTTCTCTCTATCTCTTTCGTTCTCCATCTCTCTCTCTCTCTCTCTCTCTCTCTTTCTATCTCTCTCTCTCCTTCTCTATCTCTACCCTTTCTACGACGTGCATCTGTGTCTCCGGACCGTTTGCGCACAGATCCTAGCGGGCTGCCATTCGCTCAAGGCCAAATGCTCCCCCAGCCATCAAACCCGCTTAGTCGGTGTCCCTGATGTTGGTGGTCGTAGTGCAGGCGCCCCGCAACCGCTACGGGTTTGGGTGGGAATACTGTCTTTCTCATTGTACAATAATTTTAGCAAAATCAATAAAAAAAACTTGGCACGAGGGAAGGTCCCTGGTATAGAGTGTAGAGCCCTGGGTGAAGGATACAAGACGGGGGAAGATTCCACAGGCTGAGATGTCGGTCACGGGGGTCGGAAGACTCACTGGCTGGCAGTCTCGACCAGAGGTTCTCCCTTGTCCCGGACTTGGCCGACCCGACAACCCCCGAGACCGCTAGGCGTGCGATGATTCCTGTACAGACTTGTCCAGTGGGACTGGAGGACACAGTCTCTTCGTTGAACCTGTTGGGATGACCCCGGTAAATCCTGTCGGTGTTCATCTCGTGGCGTCTGCCACTTCACTTTCAGAAAATAGTTATTTAGTAACCGGGGTTTACCAGACCACGAGTGACCGTGCTCACCCCTTTGCCTTAAGATTAAGTGCGTTTTAGAGTTCCAGGTTAAAGGTAAAGGGCAAGGGTTAGGTTGATATAGGTAACTCAGGGCAAGATGCGTGTTAGGTCTCCAGTGCTTCAAGTGTGAGCTTGCTCACGACGAAGGTTGCGAGGAGGAAAGCGGCAACGCAGACTTGGTTTCGGTTGTGTGGTTCCGTATTAGTAGGTTAAAATTGGAAAAGGAAAATTACTGTTAAGTGTCACGTAGTAAGAATTTTCGGTTCTGGGTAAAATAGGAAATTGCTATGGTAAAAAAGCTGCCATGACGAGGAAAAATCGGTAAAAGTTGGAAAATTAACAAATAAATTTGATTAAATTATAGTACTATATTGTATCGTGTTTTTGCTTTTTTAATTTTTGGTCATATTGCAGTGAATGATCACTTCCTTAAGGAGTTAATTAGTTCCCCCGGTTAGTTAGTCCGGGAGCCATTGGATTCAAGGCCGCTTCCCGGTACTTATCATGGCCTACTACCGGTAATGGCAAATATATACTTTCTTACTATTAACCCTTAATGTACTTTCGATTCACTTAAGTGTATTGAATCCACTTAAGTGGATGGGATCGTACAGAGGTTTACCAGAACTTCAAAGTCTTTAACATCGTTTACTTCTCGACGTAACTACTGATCAAAGTCAAGTCGCTGATCTGGTAATGACGGTGTGCTGATAGCTACCTGAGCTGCTCTAGCGTTGTACTCTTTATTGATGAGAGACTCTTTAAATGGTACTGAGACAGGCTACCGCCAAACACACCTGGACCGCCAAAATGCGGGAAATACCGTAACACTCAGAGTGATATAGGTGAAATAGGCAATTGTCCTTGGGTTGGGCCGGCATGACTCAATACAGTACTAATACACTCTACAATCTCCCTCTATTTAGGAATGGCGGCCCGTAAGTATGAGACTAGAAAATACCAACCGAGCCGCCACTTATAAAAATATGATCAAACAAACATGACATTAGTAAATATGTTTGCACACAAATGTACATGTATATTAATACTCTCCCCCTAACCCGCTAGTTGCTACCTAATCATGAGAGATCAACTTAGAAAGATAAAGTCTTTCCGTCAAGTCCTTCCTTGAGCGGGGGTAGCTTCCCTAAACTCTGCGTTTGAGTGATAGATTACGTTATTTATGAGCCTTGACAAGGAGGCAAGCGTGTTGAAGCACGTATTGAGTCAAGTGCTCATATTCGAGGGCGATGATCAAAGCTTTTGGCCTTGGTCAAGCAAGTTTCAGAAGCACATGCAAGGGGTATCTGTCCACGTGGCAGAGATGGTATCTGTGGCATTGGCTGACCCAGCTAAAGCCAAAAGGGATTTTCCTTACGATGAAGCAAGGGCTAAGGCGGCAGAAGATTTAGAAGAGCCCGACTCGCCCATAAGTGATAGTGAGGAAGATGAAGAGTCAGACACCTCTCTGAGAGGAAGAGTGAGACCCCAGACAAAGAAAGAAGATCACAAACAACCAGAAGATTGGGATAAAATGACAGCAAAACAAAAGAGAGAGTGGAAAGAGAAAGAAGCAAGGAAAAGGAAAAGACTAAGTAGAAAACAATATACAAGAAGAAAGACAGCTGTCCGCAAAGAGAAGAAATATTATGAAAGGATGAAAACTTTGCAGTTATGTCTGTCTGTGGCCTTTTCTAACTTCTTGCGAACACAGAAGACGAAAGGACCCATTGAAGAGTTGATAGCAGTAAGAGATCAGTGGGGATTCATTTCCGGAGCGGGTAAGTACATGTTAGAGGAAGAGTTTGAGAGAACGAGGCCAAGGGCAGGTGAGAGGTATATAGACTGGCTAAATGAATTTCTCGCAAAGAAAATTCAGCTTGAAAGTTTACGTGGGACGCCATTTTCCGATGAGGAAGCAAAGAGAAAGCTATTTAAGAAACTGCGCTACCATCCAGCTTTCGGAGATAAATTTCAGGTGGACCACTATGATCTCCTGGCCAGACTAAGACCAAATTTCTCGGAATTATGCGAAGCATCTAAGGAAAGATGGAAAATGTGGGAAGAAAAAGAAAGACGTAACAAATTCCGTGAAAGAAAAGCTCAAATACGCAAACATAACAACAGGAAATCTCGGGATGGCAAGCAGCAGCAAGAAACCAATCTCCTAATGGATAACAAAGGGAAAAGGGGAGACAATAAACCGGGACCAAAGACAGCTCCAAACTGGACACTCAAAGTCACGTGTTTCGGATGTGATGCCAAGGGCCATGCTATGAGATATTGCCCGGTGATTTCGGAAAAGTTCCGCAAAGAAGGAAAATTGAAGCGGAATCAAACAGAAGACAAGTCCACAGAACAAGAAAGGAACGAACAAAAGAACAACTACAAGAACAAAAAGAAACCCTTTTACAAGAAAAAGAAAGCACTCACTTTGATAACAACTGACAACGACAAAAACGAAGACGAACAAAGTGACTCTGATACAAACGTTGCTTTAATCCATATGGGGAACACTTATGATAAGAGCGATGATGATGAGGAAGAAAGAGAAAGAGATGACGAGCAATCAAGCTCACCTCATCACAAATCTACAAGTCCTCAAGCCCTTTTGAACGATACAAAGACTACACCTAGGGTAGGGAATAGACATAGTGAGAGTGGAGAAGGACGGGAAGTGCGGTTAGTATCGGCCACCCTACGAGGTCCCTCCTCACTACGGGGAGAAGGCAAGGAAGAGCGGTTAGTATCCGCCACCCCACGATGTTCCCCAGTCACCCCTAACCCTAACGAAACTCCTTTGAGGCTTGAGAGTTCTTACGGAGTCACGCCTGACACAAAATGTGCCGGAATAAACAGACGCAAAAAACCGTGTAATGTTTCCGTTGAAAAATCAAAAGGAAAATGAATATACGCAAATCACGCGAAACGATTATCTTATGCGAGGTACTGCGGATATCACGCCACACAAGACCCAGATTATCCGGAGTTGGATTTGTCGGTAAGTCCCGTGTTGCATCCCCCCAAATCTCCTTACTACCCAGACGAACGAGGTCTTAAAGCTGCTGCATTGGAAAAGTCTCATAAAATTACGCAAAGACTCGTTTTCGGGGAATTTGAAACTTTACGTGACACCAAAATTTCCACAAGTCCACAAGTCTCGCAAAATATTCCGCAACCACCACATGAGAAAAAGTTTAGCAAACATAATCCATTTTCTAGTCAGCGGACCGGCCAGAGCAAAGAAGGGAGCGAAGAGAGTGGAGTGGATGAGGGAGAGCGACGACTAGGGCCCACTTCTGCCAACACGTTTGATAACCAAGTAGGTCCCACCTCACAACAACTCCAAATCTCTAGTTCTAGACCAATCACAGCACTCCCACCAACACAAACAACAAACACGCAACCCATCAACCCCCCCGTCATCACCTTCAAAGATATAAATGAAATAGCTAAAACGTTGATGAATGAGTGCGTGAGGGGAATGAATGGAGAAGTGATGCGTGTTGTGAGTGGCGAGCTTGAGAGAGATGACTTTTTGACGAGCAATAGAAGGAGTGTACTTGGATAGAGCAGTCAGACATAGTCCCATTACTACACCTCCACAACTCAGAGAAGAGAGGGAAGAGGAGAGGGAGAACTAGAGACAGAAATAGAGACAGAGACAGAAGGGGAGACAGAGCACGTATTGATACATGTGAGAAAAAGAGAGATGAAAAAGAGAGACATGACAGTACAGGATAGTGGAGCAAGCACAGACATATCATGCAGAAAAGACAGATTGATGGATGTCGATGAGATAGACCCGGTAGAGCTACTGACAGGCAATGGAGAGAGGGAGTTGAGTAAGTCAGGAAGAGCTAGGCTGACAGTAATAGATGGGAAAGGAAGGCCTAGAGCAGTAGAAAAGAAGATGTTACTTGACACTACCTTACCAGTTAGCATCGTCTCTACAGGACAGATGGACCACAAACACAACAGATCAGTCATCCACCAAAACGGACAGCTAGTAATACTCAAACACCCATCCACATTAACGAGAGTGATATACTAGTAAGGGGGAGGTTAACTAAAAGTATGATATATAGATGGGATGACGAATAAAGATATGATCCTTTTGGGACAAGGGGGTAGAAGGGGAGGGAGGCCCCACAAATGACAACAAAAAGGAGATAAGTAAGCATGAAGTAAATAAGAGAGAGAAAGAATTACACGTAGATATAGTATTAGACGAAGCTTACCCCAGAAAGTCAGACAAACCTAAAAAGATAGGAATCAAGCTTTTTCACTATGCCTGTGGGCATTATGGGTTAACAAAGATGCGCCTATTGGCAAAAATTCTGAACATTAACTTAGTTGGTGACGAGAGTGATGTGAGATTCTGCGAATCTTGCATGATAGGAAAATCTAAACGTTTGCCACGTTTTGCAGTTAATACGATAGAAAGAGCCCAAAAGCCAGGTATAATCCTACACATTGACACATCAGGACCGTGGGCAACTAGATCAATAGGTGGTAAACGGTATAAATTTTCAGTCACCGACGACTACTCACTATTCATTCTTGACTTTTATTTAGCCCATAAGAATGAGTTTGTAGATTGTTTAAAACAAGCTGTAGCCTTTTATAAGAGACAGACAGGAAACAAAGGAAAAGAAATTCTTGCAGATCAAGAATTCCATATTCCGGAGGAAGTCATTAAGTGGTGGAAAAATATTCGCTTTATTTGGAAAACTTCCGCGACAAACGATAAAGACGGGAATCCTATTGCGGAAAAGTGAATAATATTACGGCGGGGCCTGCACGAGCAATGCGATATCACGCTAAATTACCGCCGCAATTCTGGGCAGAATTAGAGCACGCAGCCACAACCATTCACAACATACTACCGGCAATTCACGGG
This sequence comes from Paulinella micropora, assembly GCA_019918135.1. Classification (NCBI taxonomy): domain Eukaryota; phylum Cercozoa; class Imbricatea; order Euglyphida; family Paulinellidae; genus Paulinella; species Paulinella micropora. The sequence continues at coordinate 96,762 of WBZZ01001046.1, read as the reverse complement.
GAACGCAAAGGAATCTCGCCTTATGAACAGCTATTAGGTAGAAAACCAACACTCTTTCATTTAAAACCAATAGGATGTATGGGTGTGTTACACGTACCTAAGACTAAAGTGCGGAAGGGAGAGTACAGAGGGAAAAAGGTGATGCTACTTGGATATGATCTATTTCGGGAACTATACCGCGTATGGGATGGTAAGAAGATAATTTCCGGAGTGAGAGATGTGAGATTTAATATTCACAAAATCGGTAAACAAGCTCATCCTCCTAAACTAGTGTCGAGGGATAATGATGACTCTGAGGGGGAGAATGAGAATGAGAGTGAGCAACCACACACATCTCCACAAGCGTCACCACCCCAGTCACCACCTCAATCACCTAAGTCACCGCACAACGTCAACAACGACCACCCAACAACACAGTTTGATGAAGCTGAGGGGGAGATAGAAAATGTTGATGTCGATGTGAATGAGAATGAGCACGCATATGAAAATGAGCATGTGGAGAAGAATACACTGGATCACAAACATACACGCCTACACACAAGTCCAGAGCCACATTATCCACAACAACCACCCACAGAGCACAAGATCAAACCACAAGAGCATGAAAATGAACAAGATCCAACAGATCCACTAAAATACATTAAAGAAGAGCATACGAAGAAAAATCACTACCATCTAAGGGATTAACGTGGGAACAGAGTCAGAGAGTAACGGAGAGTAACATAATCCCCGGTAAAAGGCAGCGCAAGGCAGTAGAGAGATTTACCCCTAGCAATGAGCCCAAGAGAGAAAAGAGAGAGGCTCAAGAGCTGATAGGTAAGGTAGTAAGAGTGCCAGCGCGTGCATGGGGAGATGGATGGGCGAAGAAAAAGTACGGTGAGGGATGGGAGAGCATAGTACGGGTAGGGGTAGTCAGCAGAGTGTGTGACCCCAGAGATAGACTCGTAGTAAGAGACAGACCTCAGCCCACCCACATAGTTAGGTTTGAAGACGAAGAAGAACGGATGTTGAATTCGGAAATCCACAAATACTCCGTGAAAGATCCCGAATACCCGTTGCAAAGTCCCGCTAATATGTTCTTATGCGATGACCGTATGGTGGCAGATGAGATTCGTGATTTTTATTTGTATGTAGATATCAGAGTACCCAAAGATGTCATAGAGGAAGGTTTGACAGCTAAAGATGTTTTAGAGGGTATGAAAGCAGAACTAAAAGCTCTTCAATCCTTTAACACATACACATGGGTACCCTATAAGGAGGCAAGCAAGGCAGGAGTTAGTAAGATAGTTAGATTGACATGGGTTCACAAAGTAAAGTTAGATGAGAACGGGAAAAAGTTCATAAAGTCTCGTTTAGCTTTACGGGGAGATATGTTAGAACCCGGTGTTAGCTATAACCCAGATCAGCTCTTTGTTCCTTGCGCCGCGCACCATTCACTTTTATTTCTCGCCAAACTAGCTGCCTGGCACAAACACAAACTATACGGCATAGATTTTAAAAATGCATACCTAAATGCTCGTATGAATGACCCTGTTTATGCATATGCGCCAGAGAGTGTAGACAGAGAAGGGCATGAGGGGATGATATGGCGTATAGATGGTGCTTTATATGGTGCACCACAGGCAGGAAGAAGATGGTATGATATATTAGCACCCAAGTTAGAGGAGCTAGGTTTTAGGTTGCTAGATTCAGACTTATGTATGTTTGTAGAAAATGATAAAGCTTTGAGAGAGGCGATAGTAGGGATATTTCATGTTGATGACTTGTTGTTCACCGCACCAAACAAACAAGCATATGAGCGTTTTGCGTCCGCATTAGAAAAACATTTCCCGCTCAAAAGACTCGGTATTGCCCGTGAATTCAAAGGAATAGAGATAGAGCAATCGAACGGGAAAATAATTTTGCATCAGCGAAAATATCAGCAGCAGATACTAAAAGAGGTAGGCTACGATTCTGCTAAACCCGTCAGTACTCCAGCGCAAGAACATTTCACGGAACCGATGTCGGAATCAGCTAGCTTGCGAAAATTTTCAATTCCTAGTCTAGTTGGTCGTTTGCTATTTCTCGCAAAGATGACAAGACCCGATATAGAACAAGCACTAAATTCGGCAAGTGTCGTGCAAACTATCGATAAGGGAATAACTTATGCGATGTTAGGCAGAATCTTTCGTTATTTAGTTAACTCTTATCGAGGTTTAGCTTACCATGAGCCTAAGTCAGAGCAAGAAGGGCAAACATATCCAAAACTTTCCATGTGGCCCGACGCGGCTCACAAAGTTTGTAAAAAAACAGGGAAGTCCCGCACTGGATTCGTGATCCTATGGGGCAGCGATCCAGTTGCATGGCTATCAAAGCGACAGAGTCGCATCGCCCTGAGTTCCAATGATGCTGAAATATTTGCAGCAACTGAGTGCATTAGAGAGGGACTTGCACTAAAACACATTACACAAGAACTAAACATAGCCCAAAAGAGCCCGATAGAATTATTCGAGGATAACGCTCAAACAGTCTTAGCGGCAGAGAGGGGTATGTCAGGTAATAGAACTAAACACTTACCTTTAGAATTACACTTTATGCACCACCTACAGAGAGACGGTGAGATTAAGTTTGTAAAAGTAGGTACGAAGAAGCAGATAGGTGATGTAATGACAAAATATTTACCGAAAGAACAATTCGAGTATTTACTTAACAAATTTACGGTAAAGCTCAAGTAATTTCGGGATTTGCATGTCCACTCACCTATATTTGCTTTGAGTGTTTTGTGCAGTTTGTTGCTTGTTGCAGCAGCTTTGTTTTGCGCAGGTGTCAAGAGCCGTCGAGCCGAGGCTGGGTAGCCGACTGCCACGCGAGGCCGGCAGCCGTGAGGCTTTCCCTGGCTAACTTAGCAATTTAAATTCTTTCTATCATTCTTTCTGTCCTAAAATAGGAAATCTAATTTTTTTTTTTTTTTTTTGCTACCCTCTACGGGAAGCGCTTGCAAATTTTTGAACACATACATACTTCATACATACATGTTACTGCATGACTACACATATATACATACATAGAGGATGTGATGTAAATGGGAGTTGATATTTAACCTTCGGGTAACCCATAACTGATCCTCAACACTATTTTTTTCATATTTACACACTAATATAGCCTATGACTTGCGACTAAGGGGGAGCGTTGTAATGTACTATTAATACCCGTCTCCACCTAGACAATTTACAGGTAATTTGGATAGTCTTAGTCATAGGCAGGTTCATAGGCAGGACAGTTATTAATACCTTTATTACTGACAAGGACACTTTCTATGGTATTCGCGAATCATAGTCTGGAGTGCCTAGAATCAAATGAGTATTACCATTCTGTAAAGGTCATAACATCATAAGTTTGTGTGACCCAAAGTCATTAAAAGTCTTTTCTTCTGTTATTCTTTACCCTTAGCGGGGTAGCTTCCCTAAACTCTGCGTTTGAGTGATAGATTACTTTGCAGGTTGCAGTCCAGAAGCAGTTACAACGGTTTTCTTAATTGCCTCTGGGTGTTTGGACCAGCTTTCTTCAGTTCTTGGGAACACTACCCAAGGGCTCTTGCGTTTCAGGCGCTCCAAGGCTTCATAACCGATTGACGTACGGTGTAACGAAAAATGACTTTAATGATTATACCTCATCTACAGAAACGGAAAACTGAAACGAATGGTAGATATCAAGACCGGAACAATATTTGAACCATTTTGTGGGGGCCGCGAGATATACCCACTCGGTCCACAAAGCTGGATCGGCATTGATTGTTCTGATACGGGATCTAACCGCATAACCCGGTTAAATACACGGAGATATTAGTTACTACTCCTGTTACACCAACCTATTACCTAACAATACCTAAAAAGGTAGCCACCAGTACCAGAAATGTCATAATAACTATTAATAAATATTAATATTAAGGGCCGCTATGAGTAATTACTCTCCCGCTTCCTACGCTACCCCTAATGAGGTATGAAGGCTCGCTAAAATTATAAACTTGTATCCTTACCGTGACGAAGCATAATAAAAACTTATCCAACTCAAAACCCTTAACGAAAAACGATTCTTAAAGCAGAAGATGACTGACGACTCCATTGCTAACCCGATCCCCCCCCGGGGGCGAAACGAAGGATACAAATTGAAGGGAAAACAGTGAAGCATAAAAAAAAGGAAAACAACAACAACAACAACAACAACAACAACAACAACAATAATAATAATAATAATAATAACAATAATAATAATAATAATAATAATAATAATATACTTCCTCTAAGGCTACTGATGCAGCTGATGGCACGATCCGTTTCCGGACATGAGCCTCCTTGCCCTGTTCGAGGTGCTCCATCCCCACCTAGTCAGTCTCTCGACTGGTAGTAGGGGCCACCGATGGAGCTCCTGAGGGCAAGACTACACTAAGCCGAGGTTATTCCGCAGTCCCAGCAACCTCTTGCAAAACGTTACCGAATGTGCAAGTGCGTACACCGAGCATGGTTGCTAGAACTACCTCAAAACCCCACCCATAACAATTTGATATCCACTGGGTTCCCGGGCTATCAACCGGCATAGCGGAGTTTAAGATCTTCGACCGTTGCCGCAGGAAGTGACATTATTCAATAGTGCAAGTGTTACTCACACTAATCTTGGAAAAGAAAAAGAAAGAATAAATGAAAGAAGGAAGGAAAGAATGAATGAAAGAAAAAAGGAAAGAAGGAAGGAAGGAAGGAAGGAAAGAAAGAAAGAAAGAAAGAAAGAAAGAGATTGCTCACTGGACCATGTGGTTGGGGCCCTGACTGACTTTGTTCGAATCGCCCTGGCCACGCAGAGAAAGAAGAAGAAGAAGAAGAAGAAGAAGAAGAAGAAGAAGAAGAAGAAGAAGAAGAAGAAGAAGAAGAAGAGAGAAGAAAGAAAGAAAGAGAGAGAGAGAGAAAAGTGGGGGGAGGGGGGTAAGAGGAGTCAAGAAGAGCGGGCAGTGCCCTCTCTCTCTCTCTCTCCCCCCCCCCCTCTCTCTCTCACTCTTCTCGCTCCCTCTCTCGCTCTCGCTCTTGCTCTTACTGTCTGCTTTTTCTTTCTCAGTCTGCCTGTCTTTCTGTCTCGATTCTCCTCTGATATGTGTGTGTGTGTGTGCATGTGCGTGCGTCCATGCATGCGTGCATGTGCATGCGTGTGTGTGTGTGTGTGTATGTGTTTGTGTATTTACCCATATGGACGGTTTAAGCCAGCCTTTTGCCTTCGTGATTGTCGCCCAACGCTGCCGACGTCTGATATAGATAGATAGATAGATAGATAGATAGATAGATAAATAGATAGATAGATAGATAGATAAAGGACCTAGGCAAAGCTACCGAATTCAAAAACATTCAGATCATCCAAACTGAAAAGGGTATTACTCAGCATCAGCGTAAATATGAGTTGTTGATCTTGGAGGAGTTGGGTTATATGAAGGAGATACCGGCCAAAACGCCATTCACTTCTGATAACCCCGCTCCCCTAAAGAAGGACCATCGCCTATTACGCTATGATCTTAGATGGCTGATAGGGACGCTTATCTTTTTGGCTGTCCACACCCGGCCACTCCTCATATGCCCTTTAAGTATAGCAGCTAAGTCCCAAGTCCCTAACCCGGGAATGTCTTATGCTATGGTGCACAGAATGTTCTTGTGGCTTCTGACCCCGCGAGCGCTATTTTTCAGAAGAGGAGATCGAAATTTACGGAAGTTGCTAGAAACCAATTTCTCGGTTCCTAAAACTCCGGAATCTTGGAAACCTAATCTGGAATCTTGCGCAGCGGCCAACGCAATCGATGATATCATTCGAAAACTCGCAAGACCCGGAATGGATATGTTCAGCGTGCCAGTCCTCGCCAATGTAGACAGAATTATTGCGGAACAACCGATAGTTGGATTTGTAGACTCGGATTTTGCGGGTGATAAGAACTCACGTAAATCAAGATCCGGATATGTTTACTTTTTCAACGGAACACCAATTTCGTGGTTTTCTAAACTACAATCCGTGATAGCCCAATCTACATTAGAGTCCGAGACTGTTTCAGCAAATGAGGCGGTTAGAGAACTTCTTGCATTACAACAAACTTTCGGGATATCGGAATAAATCTTGAAGGCCCTACTCCTCTCTTCGAGGATAACGAAGGAACGATATTATTGTCGGAGAGAGGACTAGGGGAAGCTAGGACCAAGCATATAGAGGTCCGATACCACCTCCTAGCGCAACTCGTGAGAGAAGGAAAGGTCAAACTATTCCGGGTTTCTACGGAGGAAAATATCGCAGATGTATTCACCAAAATACATTTTACCGTAGACAAATTCAATTACCTGGCTGGAAAAATCCCGTTGTGCTTAGTAGGCAAAATTGCGTTAAATTCAGGATAAAACCCGATCAATTCCCGTATTAGTAAGGTTTATCATCTTGAACTTCGTTTATATTCCCGGGGTATGTAATACAATAATTTTCTCGCATATTACACATAAGTTGTACAGGTGAGCGAATAGACGAGTGCCGACTGGGCCCGGTGGCAAGTGACCGGCGCTGGAGTTTATTGTTCATTTCAGACATTAGTATTTGAGATTGTCAAACCGTGGTGACTTCACCGGTTTCCCAACCTGAAATACTACTGAAAACCTCATTTCTTTTGAGACATTAGTATTTCAGGTTGTCAAACCGTGATGACTTCGCCCGGTTTCCCAGCCTGAAATACTACGAAAATCTCGTCCCTTTCGCTCGTTCCGTTCCAACTTCTATCCGCTTCGCTTCAACTTCTATCTCTATACACTTATATACATAAAAATCTATAAGAAGCCGACATGGAGTCCGGCTGGTCGGTGAACGTGCCACACGGGAGTGTGGAACAACACGGACGTACGTCAGACCAGCCGGATGTACCAGACAGGCCGATAATTACAGATATCGTGTCTTTGTTCATATATATATTATATTATTTTATGTTCTTTTTATACCCCTCTACGGGAAGCGCTGTCAAATTTATAAATTCATACTACCGGATAGATAAGTAACATATAGTTCAAGTTGATCATACCTTTTGATAGACCAGTAAAGATGGATACATTATCATATGTCTTATTTTTATATATTATGGTTACTTATGCGATCATATATATATATATATATATATATATATCAATATTATATGTGTATTATGACCATACCGTACTTGCGTTACATATATAATGTTACTCAACATAGGATAGGGGGTGCGTAGGACCTAATCCTCTTCTCGTCGACTAGGCCTAGCTTGACTAGGGGGAGCTGCCCTGTATGTAATCTAGTTGATGCATACTTGCCCTAGCAAGCCGGGTAGCCACCATCGACATAACCTTTTGGAGAGAGTAAGGGTAAGAGCGAGTAATATTATTATGTTTTGAGTCTGTGTTTTATAATTTTCACAGAATAGATGTATTGGGACCTACAGGTAATTTAATAATTCACTTTGACCAAGGGAGAGTGTTAGATTTATTAATATAAATAACCGGATAGTCAATATGGGCCGGCATATGAAATGTGTGTCGTTAGAGCCATTACGTATATCCGCGTTGTAATGTACTATTAATACCCGTCTCCACCTAGTCAATTTACCTGTAAGTTGGATAGTCTTAGTCATAGGCAGGTTCATAGGCCGGACAGTTATTAATACCTTTATTACTGACAAGGACACTTTCTAGAGTATTCGCGAATCATAGTCTGGAATGCCTAGAATCAAATGAGTATTACCATTCTGTTAAGGTCATAACATTTTGTGTGACCCAAAGTTATTAAAAGTCTTTTCTTCGGTTATTCTTTACCCTTAGCGGGGTAGCTTCCCTAAACTCTGCGTTTGAGAGATAGATTACGTTGGTCCGGCCTAGTATATAATCGGGCCGTCCTTTGGCGCCCTTTCTCAATAACGTATCTACTGTAGGACACAGCAAGTATACGGCAGATTATTAAGTTAGTCTCACAGTTGGGAGCCGTGAAAAATCTGGGCTGGTGGCACGACGGGAAAGGGAAAAGAATAGGCCTGATTCCTGCAAGTGGAGTTGGAGCCGGTTTGAAAAAAAATTGAAGAAAGAGAATAGTCTTCGACGACAGGGAGAGAATTCAAACTTAGCACGAGAGTCGAGTGCCTTGATCTTGAGTTCGGTGGTATAGAGTGCAAACTTGGCACGAGGGAAGGTCCCTGGTATAGAGTGTAGAGCCCTGGGTGAAGGATACAAGACGGGGGAAGATTCCACAGGCTGAGATGTCGGTCACGGGGTCGGAAGACTCACTGGCTGGCAGTCTCGACCAGAGGTTCTCCCTTGTCCCGGACTTGGCCGACCCGACAACCCCCGAGACCGCTAGGCGTGCGATGATTCCTGTACAGACTTGTCCAGTGGGACTGGAGGACACAGTCTCTTCGTTGAACCTGTTGGGATGACCCCGGTAAATCCTGTCGGTGTTCATCTCGTGGCGTCTGCCACTTCACTTTCAGAAAATAGTTATTTAGTAACCGGGGTTTACCAGACCACGAGTGACCGTGCTCACCCCTTTGCCTTAAGATTAAGTGCGTTTTAGAGTTCCAGGTTAAAGGTAAAGGGCAAGGGTTAGGTTGATATAGGTAACTCAGGGCAAGATGCGTGTTAGGTCTCCAGTGCTTCAAGTGTGAGCTTGCTCACGACGAAGGTTGCGAGGAGGAAAGCGGCAACGCAGACTTGGTTTCGGTTGTGTGGTTCCGTATTAGTAGGTTAAAATTGGAAAAGGAAAATTACTGTTAAGTGTCACGTAGTAAGAATTTTCGGTTCTGGGTAAAATAGGAAATTGCTATGGTAAAAAAGCTGCCATGACGAGGAAAAATCGGTAAAAGTTGGAAAATTAACAAATAAATTTGATTAAATTATAGTACTATATTGTATCGTGTTTTTGCTTTTTTAATTTTTGGTCATATTGCAGTGAATGATCACTTCCTTAAGGAGTTAATTAGTTCCCCCGGTTAGTTAGTCCGGGAGCCATTGGATTCAAGGCCGCTTCCCGGTACTTATCATGGCCTACTACCGGTAATGGCAAATATATACTTTCTTACTATTAACCCTTAATGTACTTTCGATTCACTTAAGTGTATTGAATCCACTTAAGTGGATGGGATCGTACAGAGGTTTACCAGAACTTCAAAGTCTTTAACATCGTTTACTTCTCGACGTAACTACTGATCAAAGTCAAGTCGCTGATCTGGTATGACCGGTGTGCTGATAGCTACCTGAGCTGCTCTAGCGTTGTACTCTTTATTGATGAGAGACTCTTTAAATGGTACTGAGACAGGCTACCGCCAAACACACCTGGACCGCCAAAATGCGGGAAATACCGTTACACTCAGAGTGATATAGGTGAAATAGGCCATTGTCCTTGGGTTGGGCCGGTATGACTCAATACAGTACTAATACACTCTACAATCTCCTTCTATTTAGGAATAGCGGCCCGTAAGTATGAGACTAGACAATACCAACCGAGCCGCCACTTATAAAAATATGATCAAACAAACATGACATTAGTAAATATGTTTGCACACAAATGTACAGGTATATTAATACTCTCCCCCTAACCCGCTACTTGCTACCTAATCATGAGAGATCAACTTAGAAAGATAAAGTCCTTCCGTCAAGTCCTTCCTTGGACTTTCCATTCCGCACCGTGGCGTCACCCCCGCCCTCCTGGATCGTGCAAAAACTTGCGCACTGCGCACACCGCCAATGGAGGAAGCCCTGGATGACAGCTTTCAAAGGAGCCAATGCACTGTGACAAGACTGCGAATGAGGCGCTTCTAGACACTGTTGATGTAGTAGTACCGTAACAAGGAGCCTCTTTCGGGCTTTGCTCAGTAGACTTCCATGGGCTCGGCGGCAAATGCTTCTAGCACTTCTCCAAGCTCGCCGCCGTTCAAGGACTCGCGACATTCCCCTTTGCCGCGACGCGCAATCTCCTGCAGTGCCTGCTTCGCCTGGTCGCCTCCATCGTCACCAAACTTGACAGTCCAAATGCGAATGCCTGGGTAGGTTCGCATCAAATTTTCAACAATCGCTCCAGGCACCTTCGCCGCGCCATCGCTAAGGAAGAGAATCTTAGTGCCGTCAACGCTGGGAGCAAGCTGCTTGATCTCCGGCGCTTCCATCAGCTCGATGACTTTGCGGAACGGCTCTTCGAAGTCTGTCGCGCCCCGCGTTTTGAGCCCAAGGAAAGTCTGCTCCATGTCCGGCCGTGCATTTTGACCTTTGAACAGTATCTCAGCGCAATGGTCGAACACCACCAGACTGTAGTATTGGTCGGGTCCCGGACGACCCATCAAAAAGTCCCAGGCCTGTTCGCAGACTGCCCCAAGTCGGTCACGACGAAATTTATTGTTCTTGGTTGCTAGTGGGTCGCTCATAGAGCTGGATATGTCGATAGCAAAGATCCAATGAAAGGAGCCCGCTTGCTCCCGGCGGGCGGTGGCTGAGTGAGCAGTGCGAAGGAAGCTATAGAGTTTTCCTTTGTCTCGAAAGCGAGCCGGCTTCCGCAACTCGCTCTGGTAAGCTCTCGAGTCGAAGTCCATTCGTTCAGCTCGCTGCACCTGCAGCTTTCGTTTCTCGGCGAGCCTTTGCACATAAGCGTGTCGCGCCAGGGACAAGGTTTGATATAGGCTGTTTCCCGCTGCTTGGATCTGCTCCGCAGTGAGTTCCAGGGCTTTCAGGTCCTCCACGCACAAAATGAGCTGATAGGAGCCACTTGCCATCTGCCGCGCCGTGCGTCCCTTGATCTGCCGCTCTTCACTGAGGTCCATGCTAAAGAAGGCCTGGATCACGTGCACTCCACCGGCCGCCTCCACCTCCTTGCTGTTGCACTTGAAGTCAATACCTCGGCCCAAGATAGCCGGCAAGCACGTGACTTGCCCGGGCTTCATGGTGCAGCGAAGGGCATGTGGGAAGTTGTGCTCATCCTCCCGTAATGTCCGAATCTCCGGGATGCGTTTCCCATACTCCGAGTCCACGAAATCCTCGAGCGCCTTATCAGAATGGAAGAAGATGAGAACGGGCTGGGTTGCTTGGCGCCGTTTGATGGCATCCAGGGCCAGCATCTGGAAGAACTCGGCGCGATCGGGCAGGCAAACCACATCTCTTTGCTCATCGAACTTGAACTTATTGTTCGGGTAGATGGAGGGGGTCAGCGTGGAGAGATTGATCTTGAACTCCGACTTAAGCATCTCCTTCTCAAAATCCTCCATGGTGGAGAGGGTGCCTGTGACTCCTAAGATGCAGGCAAACGAGGTTTTGGGCACCGCGGCGTAGGAGAAGCTGCCACAGGGAATTATCAGCCCCAGATGCTCCTCCGCCGTCTGTGCCTTGACGCGGCCATTCTTTTTCTCCGCCTCGTACAAATACGCGAAAGACTTTTTGAAGCCGTACTGCTTGGTGGTGGAGATATCGCCGTGATCGCGATAACCCAAAACAACGCGCCCTCCGCAATCAGGTATGAGCTGGTACTGGGGGGAGTTGAAGTGTTGGACGTCACGCAGCATGCTGGCTACCGCCAGACCTAACACCGGCTCCAGCCTTGGCATACTCCTCACCACGTCCTGCACAGGAATTCAATGTTTGGTGTATCTACCTTCCTGCACAAAGAACTCTAGTAGATAAATACATACATACATACACACATTAGATATAGTTTGACTGTGCTTCATGTTCGGATAGCCAACAGTTACTACATACATACATGGCATACCTACATACCCGTTGCAGAGATGGACAGATAGACATGGATTGATGGATTGATACATGGGTAGGTGGGAAGGTAGGCAGATAAATAGATAGATAGATTATTATTTAGCTATATCGACCTGATACACTTGCGTGCGCTTCATGTCATCGAGCGTAGGCGGGGCCTGCCTGCTGTTCCAGACATGCTTGAAGAGCTTGGAGATGTTCGGACTTTTGATGAGGGTCCCTTGTTCGTAGCATTTTCCGTAGAAGTCCTTCTGCATGAACACGTCCACTTCATCGATCAACAGGATCCGCGGTCTGGTAGGAGGGGCCTTTCCCTCTAGCTGTCGCTCCTGGCCGGTGAGGAAGGCTTTGGTAAGCTCACGCACGTCGCCCCCTGCGGTAAGCACATGGCTTGATAGCTCATTGAGCGTCCAATACTTGATCTGGTCCCGAACCCCCACCAGCTTCCAGAATTCATCAAAGTCGGCTTCGTCGCGTTCAATCAGCCTCTTGCTGTAGCATGCCACATCCACCTGGCAGCCCAGCAGCGCCAGGAAAGTGGCCAAGAGGCCAAGCACGATCGATTTGCCCCCCCCTGTTTCTACCTCCGCCAAGTGGCTCGCCACCTTGCTAGACCAGGCCCCAGAGATGAAGCCGAGAAACTTTTGCCCCCATGACGCTAGCAGCGACTCCGGCGGCTGGTCGGCCCCAATTAAGCGCAGAAGAGTTTGCGCTTGGATCACATTGGGCGACTTGATCATTGCCTCATCCTGCTTCAGATGCCAGGCGCCCGCTGAGCTGGCCACTGTCCACAGAGCGTTCATGTGCGCCAAGAGGATGGGGAAATCAATGTCGTTGCTGGCCGCCTTCTCAGCGAGTTGGTGGACCTTCCATTCAAACTGGTCGAGTTTGACTTCGTTCTTGCTGTCCTTGAGGTATTTCTTCACAAGTTCTTGATACGTGCCATCGTATTTCTCATGCGCTGCCTTTAAGCGCTCCCACGTTTTGTCGTCGACATCGGGATTTTTGTCCTTGAACTTACGCAAAGCGTCCTCTGAAGTTATGCCTGATTTGGCAATCAGGTCATTGACTTTCTTGATGGTGGCGGCCACGAACTCCGGATAGCTGCCACTGGACACCAGTTCTTCTCCCACCTCGTCCTGGCTTAAGATCTCTGCCAGTTCGAAGAAGTTGACCTTGTTGTGGTATCGTTTGAAGCAGTTTCGAACCTGCTCGTCGGTGTGAGCCTGTACCTCTTTCTGACTGATCTCGCGAGTGCTCTTGATCACAGAGATGATGAAGTAGGCAAGCTCGCTCAGCCCGTTGCTCTGTTGAGCATAGAATGCCTCGAACTGCTGGTCGATGTCTGCTGTGAGGAGCTTGATCAGGCCGTCAACTGGCATGTCGCCGATCAAGGCACTGAACTCCTTGATGGCGGTCTCGAGCTGGCGTAAGTCCTCCCAAATCGGCTCGAGCTCCTTGAACTTCTTGCTTTTGCACAGCTGCAGCGCCTGTTGACCGCTCTTCTGAAGCTTCTCGCGGATTGGTTGGACCACATGATTTCGCGCCTTTTTGGCCGCTTGTGCAATGGCCTGGTGACGGGCCGCACTAGTCTATAAATATGTGTTGCATATATGAACGTTACATCAGTATGTATGCATGCATGTCTGTATGTATGTGTGTGTATGTAGCGTATGTACCATGGCTAGGTGCGAGGGCGTGAACAAGTCCTCCAAGTTGCGCAGAAGGATTTGCAGTGCGCTGTAAACAGCTATCTTCTTCTCCTCAACCGGGCCGTCTGTTGCAGCAGTCGCCTGACGAGCACCTAGCTTCGTGTTGCGACCTATCTTGAGTCCCTGGTGGGCCTCGTCCACTGCCTGCTGCAATCGCTGCTGCAACTCTTCTTCGCACTTGGCATATGAAAGTTGGGAACTGCGCACTCTAAGCACTCCGGCCTCGTTCTTGATCGTGTCCAGACAACGCCAGAATCGCTTGGCATCGACTATCGCCCTGAGGAAGTCCACTCCATCAATGAATTTAGCCGCCTCCTTCAAGCTATCCTCCTGTTGCGCCAGGGTTTTGGACAGTTGCTCATACTTTTGTCTGAGTTTAGCCAAGTCCTCCGAACCCTCCCCAATCAAACGATCAGGTAACTGGAACACTTGATCCAGGTATTTCATGGCAGCCAGCGAGGTCGGCCAGTCTTGCACTCACGCGCGTTCTCCACCACGAGTAGTTGATCCTTCACCTTTTCATGCAACTCTTGACTAAGCTCGCGAACCTGCTCCACTAGCCGTTTTGACATCTGCATGGGAAGAACAAATGCACATCAACCATAGATGGGTAGGTAGGTGGGTAGGCAGGTGATAGATAGATATGATTGAGACACACAGACAGACAGAGAGACAAATAGATAGATAGGTAGAGAGATAGATAGAAAGAATGAATGATAGATATATAGATATATAGATATATAGATATATAGATATATAGATAGATAGATAGATAGATAGAAGACTAGTGAGCAAAGTGACGATCAACTCTTGCTTCCATGAACTGTCTTACTTTTCAAGAGCTTATGTCTCAGTCAGCTCCTGTAACTGTTCGTATCGCTTGGTGCCATCTATTTTTGCTACCTCTCTTCATAAGCTTCCCGACGCGATATTTGTTAGGGCTCTAGGTGTAAGAACTGACAGACTACTAAACCATAAAAAGGTTTATGTGTGCTTAGTAATTGCAATCATCTCCACCGCCGCGGCTCTCAGCAAGGGCATGGTAGCTCGAACTACAGGCCGCAGTACATGATCGCTACACCATGAGCAGATAAAATCAAGATCAAGATAAAAGTATGAAAGGAAAGATGAAGGTTAAGGTAAAGACAAAGATAAAGATAATAGCAAAGGTAAAGGTAAAGGTAAAGGTAAAGATCATGATGAGAGCATCGCCGTTACTAGGTCCTAGGAAAATGAGCTTTCTTAATATGTTTCAGCTATTGATTCCCAGATAGATAGATAGATCTTAGAATGTTTGAAACCGTAGTAATACGGAGAAATGTATAGTCTATTCTTGCAGAGTCTTGAGCGACGGAGAGCGTTTGAACATGCCTTTGACCGACTCGTTGCTCGAGGCAAGAAAAATAAATGAGAACTGAATAAAAATTGAGCCCAATTAAAGAATTAGGAACTTCGAAGCAATATGCATATTATTGCCCGTTCCGTGGAACAATGCTGGATAGATAGATGAAGACAGGTCGATGGGATAGATGGAAGGATACATAGATATATAATTGAATGGATAAAATGATGGATGGACGGATGGATGGCTAGATAGATGCATGGATAGATACTCAGATAGGTGGATGGATAGATCGATAATTACATTCAAAGATGAATTGATAAACTGATAGGCAAACGGAAGTATGGATAAACAGATAGATGTGCGCACCTCCGTTTCCTGCACTTCTTGCAGCCGTTGTATGTAGGCTTCAAAGAGCCTGAAGAAGCCCAAGCAGGAAAAGAGATTTGCACCATCAACACCGGTAGCGAAAGCTTGGGAGCGTTTGGCCGAACTTCAAATTGATGTGATCAGTTATTTCTTGCGTTTCAAAAGGACGCCGGATTTATATGGATCATTATGATAATATGACAGTAGACAGGACATATGTGCGTGAGTGTGTAGGTTGCGTCTGTGAGTGATTGGGTGTATGTATTTCAGTGCGTGTGTGTTGTATTCATGTTGTGTTATACTGTGCATCGCATGCCACTTGTGTATGCTTATGTCTTGTGTGTGTGTGTGTGTGTGTGCAATGATGGATATTGTGCATTTGTGTGCGCGCTATGGAGTGTGGGCATGCTTGTTGATGCGTGTGTGTGTCTCTGTGTGTGTGCGTCTGCATACGCAATCGCGTTCGCTATCTTAAGCTGAGCGGAATTCGCCCACGTTGTCCCGTTGATGAAGGTTTTTACTGTGTTTGCTTGCGAGCCCAATTCACTTTCGATGGATTTCTGGAATTCATCATAGGCCTTAAAACTCTCGTAGCGACGCCTGCGTAACTTATCGCAGACTTGATCGACGTTCATCATCGTGAACTTCTGCTCGCACGACAAAGGGTGTGTATGTGTGTTTGCGTGTGTTTGTGTGTTGGGGGGGGGAGGGGGGGGAATGGGCGCAAACAAACAAAGCATGCATTGCATTCGATACCAATGATTCATATTACGATTTTTTGGTTCTTCAAGTTAATTCGATGGTGGTTGTGATAGTGACGGAGCTGTGTGAAGATATTGCGCAGCCCACATAGACGATTAGATAGATAGACAGACAAGCAGATAGATAGATAGATAGATAGATAGATAGATAGATAGATAGATAGATAGATAGAGATAGAGATAGATAGATAGATAGATAGATAGATGGATGGATGGATGGATGGATGGATCGATAGATAGATAGATAGATAGATAGATAGATAGATAGATAGATAAAAAGACGAATCAGCACAAATCTGACCGTTATTCGATGAAAATTTGGCAAAAAATGGTCATATTAATCATCATAATCGGCGAAGTGCTCACGTGCCAAGGTGATGTGTGAGGTACCACTGGTTGGTTGATGAGCGCGGTGACATCATCCTCTGACAAAATAGAGTACAGACGTGTTACACATGCATATACATTAACATGTATATTTATAACTCTCCCCAACGCCACCGACTCGATGGCTCTCCCTCTCTCTCTCTCCCTCTCTCTCTCTCTCTCTCTCTCTCTCTCTCTCTCTCTCTCTCTCCATCTCTCTGTCTATCTATCTATCTATCTACCTACCTCTCTCTACGATATTTATTGACCCCCTTCCCCCCCCCCCCCCCCTCCACCGATCTCTCTTTCTCTCTCTGTCTCTTCTCTAGCGTACCCAGTTCCTTGAAGAGCTTGCTGTGTAGGCTGGAGACGAACTTGCAGCTCATCAGTGATCTAGCCACCGCCATCTGCCTGCACATATGCATCATACATACATGCACATGCATACATACAGACATACATTACTCATGAGCAAAGATAGAGCAACTTTGAGGGAATAAGACAGAGCGATCAAGTCGTTGAGGTGTTTTGATGGCTGGATAGATCCATACATACAGAAACAATATATAACTGCAGGTAAAGATAAACTAGCTGAACGGATGGATAGATAGATAAACAGACACATAGAGGTGGATGGATGGATAATTATAAGGGGGAAGGTTGAAGGAGGAAGAGAGTAGTGGGAAGAAAGAAAGAGGAGGTAGGAGTGTAGATACGATAGGTAGGTAGGTAGGTAGGTAGATAGATAGATAAATAGATACATAGATAGATAGATAGATAGGTAAGTAGGTAGGTAGGTAGGTAGTAGATAGCTAGCTAGCTAGCCAGATAGATAGATAGATCGATAGATAGATAGATAGATACATAGATAAATAAATACATAGATAGATAGATAGATAGATAGATAGATAGATAGATAGATAGATAGATAGATAGATAGATAGATAGATAGATATCGCAAAAAGGATGTAGTCCTTGCAAAGGAACACAGTTTTAAGATCAAACAGCAATTTTTGTACTGTGCATGTGTCCGGGATGGAAATCAATTGTAGACTGTATTCTTGAAGAATAAAAATAGGGTCGGTCGTGGAAGAAGAAAAATCCAGGAGTGAAGAGCGGGGTTTTACAGGAAGAACAGAATGAAAAGGAAGCCATTGAAGCCGCTAGTCAAAAAGAAGCTTGCGCAAGTTATAATTATAACATTGTGTTAGGCCGAAACCCCCGAAGAGACCTAGCCCGGGCTATGCAACACTGTGTGGACGGCTGGTCTCCAATACGGACTAGAGGTTAGTCCAATTTTTGAATGCGCAGGAGCGATAGATCACAAAAGAGAGCTTGAACTAGAAAATGAGCTACACAGGAGGAGAGCTTGAACTAGAAAAGCCCAAGGCAAATAGACATCAGTGAACAGAGAGCGACACCATGCCGCAAGCCTTATTATTACTATTGTTATTATTATTATTATTATTATTGTTATTATTATTATTATTATTATTATTATTATTATTATTATTGATGGAGGCGCATGGCCCTTGGGCTTGGCCATGACAGATCAATACAATATTATTATTATTATTATTATTATTATTATTATTATTATTATTATTATTATTATTATTATTATTATTATTTTGGACACCGTGATAGCCCAGTGGTCAAGTTCTACCATCTGGGCCCTGTCGCCAGTTCGATTCCCGTCGGTGCCACCAGTATTTTCATTGAACATACCGATCCGTCTGGACCAGTATTTTCATTGAACATACCGGCCCGTCTGGAAGTGTTGGAACTGCCCTTGCGGGGGTGTCATTAGAGCTTATCGTCAATTCTTCGTACTCCCCTCACGGGTGAGACGATGGAGGCGCATGTGCAGAAATGCATCAGCCATTGACAGAGAAGCACTATTATTATTATTATTATTATTATTATTATTATTATTATTATTATTATTATTATTACCATTATTATTACTATTATTATATTATTATTATTATTATTACTATTATTATTATTATTACTATTATTATTATTACTATTATTATTGTTATTATTATTGTATTATTATTATTATTGTTATTATTATTTTTATTATTATTATTATTATTATTATTATCATTATTACTATTATTATTATTATTATTATTATTATTATTATTATTATTATTATTATTATTATTATTATTATCCTTGAAAGAGGTTGGGACAGGGGGTGAGGGGTCTGGGGTGATAAGGAAAATGAAAATTGTGTACCCTCCCAAGCGCCCCCCCCTCCCCACCCTGGGAAGAAAGCATGGTTTGTGGGAACCCGGAGGAGTTGGGAGCTCATATTGGCAGGGTGGCTAGCCCCAGACTCGATGTTGAGGGTGACATAGTTTTTTTTGGCATTAACCTAAATATTTGCGTTAGGGGAGTGTCCTGACTGACAGACTCCCTTTTTGTAGGGGAGCAATAGAAGTATTCGAATTGGTATTAGAAGAAGTAATAGTAGTAGTAGTAGTAGTAGTAGTAGTAGTAGTATTATCATCATCATTTTATTCTTAGCATTTTTATCCTTATCATTATTATTATTATCATTGATTATTACTATCATTGATTATTACCATCATTATTATTATTATTATTATTATTATTATTATTATTATTATTATTATTATTATTATTATTATTGCCAGTTCGATTCCCGTCGGTGCCACCAGTATTTTCATTGAACATACCGGTCCGTCTGGAAGTGTTGGAACTGCCCGTGCGGGGGTGTCATTAGAGCCTATTGTCAATTCTTCGTACTCCCCTCACGGGTGAGACGATGAAGGCGCATGTGCAGATTTGCATCAGCCATTGACAGAGAAGCACTATTATTATTATTATTATTATTATTATTATTATTATTATTATTATTATTATTATTATTATTATTATTATTATTACTATTATTTAGGGAGTACATAGGCCATTGGTCCTTTGCAATGGGCTGATTGGTATAAAGCTCCTAGAGTAATGTTCTATGCCGTCACTTCCTTTATTCCACCGATTGGTGTGGAGACTTTCCTTATGGAATGGAGGACTGGATGCACATGGCCTTTTGGCTCAGCAATTGGCAGGAGATACATACATTATTATTATTATTATTATTATTATCACATTGCACTGCCAGTCGAGTCTTTGGAGCGGAGCCGCGTCACCGAACGGTCCCGTGCTACCAATGGAGGCACATGTCCGACAGGATCAAAGGCCAATTGACTGATAAGTCTATTATTATTATTATTATTATTATTATTATTATTATTATGGACACCGTGATAGCCCAGTGGTCAAGTTCTACCATCTGGGCCCTGTCGCCAGTTCGATTCCCGTCGGTGCCACCAGTATTTTCATTGAACATACTGTCTATTTCTGGACCAGTATTTTCATTGAACATACCGGCCCGTCTGGAAGTGTTGGAACTGCCCTTGCGGGGGTGTCATTAGAGCTTATCGTCAATTCTTCGTACTCCCCTCACGGGTGAGACGATGGAGGCGCATGTGCAGAAATGCATCAGCCATTGACAGAGAAGCACTATTATTATTATTATTATTATTATTATTATTATTATTATTATTATTATTATTTATTGTTATTAGTGGCACCGCGATAGCCCAGTGGTTAAGGTCTACCGTCTGGGACCTGTCGCCAGTTCGATTCCCGTCGATGCCAGTATTTTCAAAGGATATTTTCTTTGAAAGTATTGGTCTGTCTGGAAGGCTTGGAGCTGCCTTGCGGGGGTGTCAGTAGAGCCTATCGTCAAATCTTCGTACTCCCCTCGCGGGTGAGACGATGGAGGCACATGTGCAGAAATGCATTCGCCATTGACTGAGAAGCACTATTATGATTATTATTATATAATAGTAATAATCATCATCATCATCATCATCAACATCATTATTATTATTATTATTATTATTATTATCATTATTTTGGGGGCACCAATACATGGTTGGGTGCCACCGCCACACGGCGGGGTTGGGGCCGTTGGCAGCTTGTTATGAGGGGTACATAATCAGTGCTCCACTGATTCATGAGACGGGAACTTTTACTGAGAGAAGTTCTCTCACCACGCTCACGGCTCTTGGCTCGGGGTGGCCTCTGGTATCACTCGGGGTGAGTGCGGGGGGTGGGGGTTATCTGAGGGAGGGGGTTGGGCTCAGTGGGTCACTGGACAGGTTGGTTAACTAAACTACTGTCGGTATGAGTGGGTACGAAGGCGAGAGGCCCCACACATTTCCACAAGCCTTGAAATCACTCAACTGCCACAGTAGTGACTGCCTGGACGCGGGGCTCCTGACTCACCCTCTCTCCCAGAACCCCTCGTGCTCCTTTGCGGATGCCACGGGGATGCTCTGGCGGAGGGTCGGAACGTGTTGGGTGCATGTGACCGGGCCTGTCACTTAGTGTTCTCGGTAGATGACTCTTTTGTAGCTTCTATCGGACGCAGGGTGGCTTGCCACGACACCTCAATGATGCATAGTACGTCACGTCTCTGGCCTGGTTACGGGGGCGGGTAACTGAGGCGGGTTCCTGAAGGCTGGTTACGGAAGCTATGTTATTGTTGTTGGGTTCCTGGCTATGTTATTGTTGTTGGGTTCCTGGCTGCTATGTTATTGTTGTTGGGTTCCTGGCGGCGTACATGTTTATGCTTTTTTAAGGGTTGAGCTTTAAATAACCCCACTCGGGTCTTCTTTTATCGAGCTCACCACTCGGTGGATGGAGGCCTGGGGTAGACTTATACGATGTTTTTGATGCTAGGTTCCGTCTCCAGGGATTCGACTGGCATCGCTGCTTTGCCTCACCGCACTGCCTCACCCACACATCCACGCTGGCACACTGTTTCTCCTCTTGCTCTTGTACCTATGTCGCACACAGCTATGAGCTCACGCCGATGAGTGGTTGTGACGAGGTGCACCCAGCTGGATTGCGGGCGAGCCACGGCGGCCTCGCTCTCGCTCGCTCTCTCTCTCTCTCTCTCTCTCTCTCTCTCTCTCTCTTTTTTTTTTTTCTTTTTTTTCCTTTTTTTTTTTTTTTTTTTTTTTTTTTGTTGTTGTTGTTGTTGTTGTTGCTTTGCTTTGCTTTGCTTTGGGCGAGGCCTAGCTTTCACATGGGCGGGCTGAGCCTATGAGGGGCGCACGATAAGCGTTCCATTGATTTATGAGACGGGTCCCAATTACTGAGAGTAACTCATGTGAGTTGCTCATCATACTCATGGCTCTTGGCTCGGGTGGCCTCTGGAATCACAAGGGGTGGGCACTGGGGGAGGGGGTTGTGTTCAGAGGGTCACCGCGAAGGATGGTCAACCAAACTACTGTCGGTCGGAGTTTGTACGAAGGCGAGAGGCCCTACACCTTACCACAAGCCTTGAAACGACTAAATGACCAAAGTAACGACGGACCGGAGCGGGGCTCCTGGCTCACCCTCTCTCTCAGCACTCTTCGTGCTCATCCTGCGGATGCCATGGGGTTGCTCTGGCGGAGGGTTATGGGGTGGTGGGTACACGTGCACGGGCCTGTCACTCTGTGCTCTCGGTAGATGACTCACTTGCAGCGTTTATCGGACGCAGGGTGGTTTGCCACGACACCTACCTCGATGATGCACAGCGGGTCCTGCCTCGTGCCTGGTTACGGATGCAGGTGAGTGTTTGTGTGTATTCCTATACATACGTACACGTATGCTTTTTAAGGGTTGAGCATTAAATAACCCCACCTGGGTCCTCATTTATCGAGTTTACGACTCGATCAATGCGGCACCGGGGTCCCATACCACTTATGTCAGGTTCTTATGCGAAGAGCGCGGCCGCTAGTGCTGGCCCTATGGGTCAAGGCGGTAATCCTTCAGGTTTAGACGTTCCCCGTGGGAGTGCGCCTGCGGGTGGCGATGGCTACTCGGCCGGGGTGGGGTGGTCGAGTGCTCGCGTACCTGACGGGCAACCTGAATCACGTAGAGCCAGCAATCCTGCTGCATCTCGATCACCCTCCCCAACCTCGGAAGAGAAGTCACGTCCGGAAAGGTCTGGTCACGGCGTGTGGCAAGCGGTACCGCCACCGAGGAGGTGGCGGAGGAAGGTACGAAATGAGCTGGATAAGAGATGTTGCATAGTATGGGGGCTATCGCATGTCTCTCAGACAGTGGTCATGGCGCGAGAGCTCCGAATTCTCGGTCTCGGGGAAGTCGAGGTGGAATTCGCGGGCAGAGGTAGCGCGGCATTTGCGGATTAAATGTGCGTCTTGTGAGGAGGCGGAGAAGATGGTGCGGCTGCTGCGGGAGCGTAAGTTCTTCACAGGAAAGGTTCACGTTGCGACGGGTAGGACTTTCCGGGAAAGAGAGAAGCAGCGGGCTGCACGGGGGGGTGCCCAGTATGTAGAGATGCAGAGCGAGCTTCGCAAGCAGGGGTTTGGCTACTGGGTGCTCGCCGTGGAAGTCGACTAGCCCCAGGGCGAAGCCTCAAGCGGTGAATCTCCCTTGGCGGAGTGGGGCTGGATGCGGGAGCTGGAGGAGCTGGGGCGGAGGGTGCAGGATGGGCCGTGGAGGGTGGCGGAGGGCTCCAGGCGGGCTCAACAGAAGCGCAGGCATCGGCACCAGCTTCGTTCTTCCCAATTTGTGAAAGGCTTCCCACTGAGGGTGGCCTCACATAATTGGCAAGGCAAAGTGGGTGTGGATAGCCCAGGCTTTGGGGAATGGCCGGAGCACTACAAGGAGCGAGGCTGGGTGATCGTCGGAGTCCAGGAGCACAACCTATCGTCGCAGAAGGTGGAGAAGCTCCAAGTCGACGGCTTCGCAGTCCTCGGCAAAGCGGCTGCAACTGGTGCGGGCTCGCGTCTCTTGGGGGAGTCTTGACGTTGGTGGCCAACTATCTGGCACCGTGCGCTACCATTGTACAGGCGCCTGTTCCACACCCACAGCAATTGTGGGTGAGGCTGTCGTCTGGGAGCGCGACGGCGTCGGATGTGTTCGTCGGCAACGGCTACTTCCCCCAAGAAAATCAACGAGAGGAATCTATTGCAGCCTATGAGGCGTGGCAGGCGGCCGTCTCCTACTTCGCCACCAAAGGTCATGTGGTTACGGTTGGTGATGCTAATGCTAAGCTGGGGCCCGCCAGAATAGCGCGGGAGGAGGGAGTGGTGGGCCCCTTTGGCGAGATAGATGAGAGGGGTAGAGGGGTTAGGAGTGAGAATGGTGAGTTGCTGGCTGCGATGCTTGTTGCCACGGGGTTGCGCAATCTCAGTGGGTTTTCGCAACCACGGGGGGACAAATATTGGTGGTCTAGGCAGGAAAATGTAGGTGGACGAAGGCATCTGCTGGATTACATCTGCGTCTCTTCCGAGCTGGCGGAGGAGGCGAGCTTCGGCGTCGACGAGGTAGACCTTGATACCGACCACAAAGCTGTGTGGGCGGAACTGGTCTGGGGGGGACAGCCACCCCCCAAAAAGCAGGTAAAGAGGTACAAAGCATTCAAGGCAGAGCGCTTGATAGGCAGGGTAGTTGAGGGTAAGGAGAGTGAGCTGTCTACGCTTAGGTTGAAGTACGACGAGACCTTTGCAGCTGGTATATCGGGGCTGTTGCCAGATGGCCTCCCAGATCTATCAGCAGTGGAGGACCCGGATGAGCTTCAGCAGGAGGTAAATAGGGTCGCTAGCTTAGTGGTCCGAGCTTTCACGGGCGCAGCCGCGAACGTCTTGGGAGTTCGGGTGATTAGGCCAGGGTTTACTAATGCATGGTTTGATGAGGGTCTTAGGGAAGCGATTGCGCGACGAAGAGAGGCATACGGCCTCTGGCGAAGGAATGAGGCCAACCGAGAGGCCTGGCAAAGATATAAAGAAGCGAGGAAGGAGGTCAGAAGGTTGTGCAAGGAGAAGAAGGAGCAAGCGTGGAAGCAGGTCCAGAATGACACCGCTGCCAACTTCAGGAGCGCTACCATGGCCGCGTACTGGAAGCTGTCAAAGCGTTTGGGCGGGGTTCGGCGGTCCAAAGCTTCTGCTCCTGTTCGGAAGCCCGATGGCACTCTGGCATGCACACTCCGGGAAAACTACAAGAATGGGAAGAATACCGCCGACGTATGGTGGTCCCCAAAGAAAACCAGTTTTTTGAGGATGCATCTGTAGAGGAAGTCGGTTCCGATGAGGAAGCAGCGCGGATTGAGCCCGAGCGGAAGGCCCGCGAAACCTTCCAGTATAACGACAACCTGCGCGACCAATTCGAGGCCATGGCGCAAGCCGAGGAGATCCGGACTGAGACGGGCCCGCTGGACTATGATTACACCGAGAAGGAAGTGGAGCTCTGCCAGGAAAATCTCCAGAATCACAAAGCGTGCTCACCGGATAAGATAAAGAACGAGATGCTCAAGTACGGAGGCACGCGGATTGTGAGCTTTCTGGTGCGCTTCTTCAACTGGTTGAAATCGTGCGAATACACCCCCAGCGACTGGGGCAAAGCGATTATCGTCAACATCCCAAAAGGAGGCGACCCAACCGATCCGGAAAATTGGAGGGACATCGCGATTCTGAGCTGTCTGGGTAAGATGTATCTGTCCCTTATGGCGGCGAGGCTTACGGCTTTCATCGATCAGCCGGGCAGGCTTCGCCCAGAGCAGGGTGAATTCCGGCCGAAACGTAGTACGGGGGACCAGATTTTTGTCCTTAAGGAGCGTCTGCGCCTTAGACAACAAGCTGGCCTCCGTTCTTTCGTTTTGTTCGTGGATCTGAGAAAGGCATTCCCTACGGTTTGGCGGGCCGGGTTGTTTCAGAGGCTAACCCAGATGGGGGTACAGGGCAAGTTCTATCGCATTCTGCGGCGTTTTTACCGAAGAACGTCATCGCGAGTGCTAGTCGATGGCGAACTCACTGGTGAAGTGCTGGAAGAGATGGGAGTTCAGCAAGGGTCGCCGTTGTCACCGTCGCTGTTCAACGTCTTCATGGATGAGCTAACGGTCCGAATTGCGAAAGAGTTGGAGATCGAGGACCTCAACCGCATCGAAGACATACGGACCCTGCTTTACGCCGACGACGTTGCGGTAATTGCGCATAGTGTCACGGAGCTTCAACAGATTGTAAATGTCGTGGCGACATTCGTGGAGGACTATCGGCTTGAAATCAACCTGAAACCGGGCAAGACGGAAGTCATGCCGATATACGGGCACGCCAAGTCAAAAAAGTCGCCCCCATGCGTGAGGTTCCGGGGCAAGGTTCTCAACGTCACCGACCACTACAAATACCTGGGAGTTCTGCTCACGGACACCCTCTCCGATAAACCGCAAGCGAAGCGGGCGGCGGAAATCACTGTAGCGGGAACGGCTGCCTACTACCCCCTCTGGATTGCCCACGAAGTTCCAGCGCGTCTTCGGCTGATGAATTGGCAGCAAATGGTTGGCGCAAAGTTGCTTTACGCATCGGCTTTTTGGGATCTGCCGGGCGCCAACAAGCTGAGTAAGCTGGAGGGCGCGTTGGTAGCGCCCCTGCGGGTCATCTTGGGTGTTGGTACGCGCACAAGCGGCTGCATCACCAGGGGTTTAGGCCGCACGCCGAGTTTTAGCATCCTTGCCAAGGCGGCCCGGCTTCGGTTCCTAGGGCGCATCGAGTTACTGGGCAACACAGCGCTAACACGCAGGCTTTACAACACGGGTCGGTGCAAATGGAAGGAAGATACGGAAAATTTGATCTTAGCAGATCACAGGCTGCGGGAGGGCTTGGATGCGTTCAAGCGGGTCGTGAACGAAGATGGCACGGTAGATGATAAGGACTGGCGGGCCGCTCTGGCGAACTGGAACGAGGTGGTAAAGCAATGGTCTGTCCGGCAGGAAGTAGCTGGCTGGGAGCGGCAGGCTAAGCCCTCTGATGGGCTTAGGGTGCTGCTTAGCCAGATGTCTTCCCGCTCTGCTTTCCCACGTTGGCGGGCGCTGGAGGGTGGAAGTCACAACCTTATCAGAAGGCGATTGTTGAGCTGCAACAATCGCCTTCGCCTCTACCGATCCAAATTTGGCTCATGCTCGCCGGACTGCTCAAGCTGTTTCGCCTTGTGTGGCACTGAGGTTAACGAGTCGTTACGTCACTTCCTGCTGCATTGCCCAACGTTTGCGAGCTCTCGTGAGGCACTGTTTAAGTTTATCGATGAGGCGCAAGCCCGGCAGCCCCTCATGCTGAATCGAGGAGGACTTTATCACAGGGAACTGCGGGAGGCGGAGGAGGAGATGAGGCTCTTCAAAGAGGAATGGCTGAAGGGGGAGGATGAAAAGATGGCGGCGATGCTCGGCGTTTTGTTTATCCCTGTCCCGGAAGAGGTGGAGGAGGAGTTAGGAAGGTTTGTTGCCACCATCTGGAAGGAGTGGGAGGAGTTGGAGGCGCAGATCAGGGAGGCAGAGGGGGCGGAGGAGGAGGAGGAGGTGATCGACCTCACGGTCGTTCAGGAGGTGGGTAGAAGGAGGGAAAGGCCTAGTCAGGTAGAA
>WBZZ01001046.1:57500-62500 GCA_019918135.1 Paulinella micropora | reverse complement strand
GCGCCTGGCCCTGTAAGCTTGGCGCTGTACTGACCGCAGCCAAAGGATAGCAATCCTAGGCAATTGTGCAAATTCATGGCTTGCCCATTGTGAGGCATGCGAGTAATATGCATTGAATGGTGGCAAGTACGTTGCTGTGTATGGTGGCAGCTGCGCGAAGTAAGTTGTGGTGTGTGGTGGCGGCTGTGCGAGTAAGTTGATGTGTGGTGTGACATCTGTGCGAGTAAGTTGCAGTGTGTCGTGGCAGCTGTGCCAGTAAGCTGCGGTGTGGGTTGGAAGCTGTGCCCGTAAGTTACAGTATGTGATGGCAGCTGTGTGAGTAGCTTGCGGTGTGGTGCGACAGCTGTGCGAGTAAGCTGTTATCTCGTGTGAAAGCTGTACGAGTAGGCTGCGATGTGTGATGTTACAGCTGTGCAAGTAAGCTGTGACAGCTGTGCGAGTAAGCTCTGGTGGGTGCAGTGGTGGCAGCTGTGTGAAGTAAGCTGTGGTGGGTGCAGTGGTGGCAGCTGTGTGGAAGAATGTAGAGGCAGCTGTGCGAGTAACTTGCCTTGTGTGGTGGCAGCTGTGCGAGTAAGTTTGCCGTGTGCGGTGGCAGCTGTGCGAGTAAGTTTGCCGTGCATGGTGGCAGCTGCAGTATGCATGTGGTCTTACTCTCGGCTGTGGCCAGAGCTCCTGCCACACGTCATCGAACTGCTTGAACCTTTCCAGCTGGACCATGACCTGCGCAGCCTTGGTATATTCGAACACGCCCATAAACTTGACCAACTTGGC
Organism: Paulinella micropora; assembly: GCA_019918135.1. NCBI lineage: Eukaryota > Cercozoa > Imbricatea > Euglyphida > Paulinellidae > Paulinella > Paulinella micropora. Next base: position 61,729 of record WBZZ01001046.1, on the reverse strand, counting down.
CTCTCGCACGCGGAAGCGCTCGTCAATTCGCTTGGCAATGTTGGCGAGCTCGGTTGTGAGCTGAAAGCCCTCCAGCACATCGTTGAGCACCATTGCAGACTGACACATGGTCAGGATCTTGAACGCTTCATACAGCAGCTTATCGTCTTCGTTCTCATTCTCTTGGCGAGAGTAAAAGAACTTCTTTGGGGACAACTTGTCCAAGTTAATTTTGTCTCTCAGGTAGGTACAGATTACAGCATTGTACTTCAGGAATATGCTCTGGTCCGCTGCCTCCTTGAAGGGCTTGACAATGGCCAAAATCTTATCGAACTGCATGCTGTTGAGGTACTCATTCATGTGTTGGTCTAAGTTGTTTTTCCGCGCGGCATGGTCTGTTTTCAGTTTCGTGAGCTGGTGGGCCAAGCCGCCCCTGCCAAATGCTTTATCAAGCTGAGTAGCACAATCCAGTTGCGCAATGGTCGACTCACAGCCAGGGTAGTTGGGAACACTGAGGTACTTGACCTACGTGTGCATATTATTTATTTATTTATTTATTTATTTATTATTTATTTATTTATTTATTTATTTATTTATTTATTCATTCATTCATTTATTTATTTATTTATTTATTTATTTATTTTTTATTATTTATTTATTTATTTATTTATTTATTTATTTATTTATTTATTTATTTATTTATTTGTTTATATTATTGTGCATTATTACAGTTACAATGATAATAATTTAACAATGTCAAAATAATAATAATAATAATAATAATAATAATAATAATAATAATGATAATAATAATAATAATAATAATAATAATAATAATAATAATAATAATAGTGCTTCTCTGTCAATGGCTGATGCAAATCTGCACATGCGCCTCCATCGTCTCACCCGTGAGGGGAGTACGAAGAATTGACGATAGGCTCTATGACACCCCCGCAAGGACAGTTCCAACACTTCCAGACGGACCGGTATGTTCAATGAAAATACTGGTGGCACCGACTGGAATCGAACTGGCGACAGGGCCCAGTGGTAGAACTTGAACACTGGGCTATCACGGTGTCAATAATAATAATAATAATAATAATAATAATAATAATAGTGCTTCTCTGTCAATGGCTGATGCAAATCTGCACATGCGCCTCCATCGTCTCACCCGTGAGGGGAGTACGAAGAATTGACGATAGGTTCTAATGACACCCCCGCAAGGGAATAATAATAATAATAATAATAATAATAATAATAATAATAATAATAATAGTAGTAGTAGTAGTAGCAGTAGTAGTAGTAGTAGTAGTAGTAGTAGTAATAATAATAATAATAATAATAATAATAATAATACAGCCCAATGGCCTCAAGGCGTTAAACTGTGACGCCAACTCATAACCCTTTGGTGGTAGATGCTGGGGAGGAGGGTCGTTGCGCGCGTAAAAGATCTTAAACTCCGCATATGCTGGTTGATAGCCCAGGACCCAGCAGACACCAGATTGTTATGGGTGGGGTTTCGAGGCAGCTCTAGCAACCGCGCTTGGTGTATGCACTTGCACATTCGGTGACGTCTTGCAAGAGGTTGCTGGGACTGCGGAATAACCTCGGCTTAGTGCAGTCTTGCCCTCAGGAGCTCCATCGGTGGCCCCGATCATCAGGCGAGAGACTGACACGGGGGGGTGGAGGACCTCGAACAAGGGTATTGGAGGCTTATGTCCGTTGAGGATATGCCATTAGCTGCATCAGTACGCCTCAGATGTAATAATAATAATAATAATAATAATAATAATAATAATAATAATAATAATAGTGTATCTCCTGCCAATTGCTGAGCCAAAAGGCCATGTGCATCCAGTCCTCCATTCCATAAGGAAAGTCTCCACACCAATCGGTGGAATAAAGGAAGTGACGGCATAGAACATTACTCTAGGAGCTTTATACCAATCAGCCCATGGAAAGGACCGATGGCCTATGTACAATAATAATAATAATAATAATAATAATAATAATAATAATAATAACAATAATAATAATTAATAATGATAATGATAATAATAATAATAATAATAATAATAATAATAATAATAATAATAGTAGTAGTAGTAGTAGTAGTAGTAGTAGTAGTAGTAGTAGTAGTAGTAGTAGTAGTAGTAGTAGTAGTAGTAATAATACTATATCTGAGGCGTACTGATGCAGCTAATGGCATATCCTCAACGGACATAAGCCTCCAATACCCTTGTTCGAGGTCCTCCACCCCCCCGTGTCAGTCTCTCGCCTGATGATCGGGGCCACCGATGGAGCTCCTGAGGGCAAGACTGCACTAAGCCGAGGTTATTCCGCAGTCCCAGCAACCTCTTGCAAGACGTCACCGAATGTGCAAGTGTATACACCAAGCGCGGTTGCTCGAGCTGCCTCGAAACCCCACCCATAACAAATCTGGTGTCTGCTGTAATAATAATAATAATGATAATAATAATAAGAAGAATAAGAATAATAATAATAATAATACTAATACTAATACTAATACTAATACTAATACTAATACTAATACTAATAATAATACTAATAATAATAATGATAATAATTAGGGGCTGCGCCAACACCTGAAAGGATGGTTTGAAAATTGCGGTGCGCGAAGCGCAGCCCCCACCCCCCCCCCCCCTCCCCCTCCTCTTCCCAACGTTTTCCTCTCATCCTCACAAGCAAAACTTTTTAGCACTACTTTGTTATTGTGTTTATTGCTGCTCCTTATTTCAACTATATCCCTAAAAAGAGCTCGTTTCAAGGCTGTCCATGCGCAAAGAATCAGCGTCTAAACCCCTCTTGCACAACTTTTAGGGCCTTGGAGCATTCTTAGCCATTCATTTTGGCACTATTTTACCAGAATTTTTGCTAATCTTTATTTCAAAGTAGTTCCCTAAAAAGACGGCGACCGGAGGTTGTGAAAACAAAAAAAATCAGCCTCTCAACTCTTCTGACACAACTGTGAGAGCCTTGGAGCATTCTCAGTTAATTCATTTCGGTGCCCGCTAGTTCGCTTCGGATACGTATAGTTGCCGGGCTGGGTTTCCGGGGGGGGGGGGGGGGGGGGGGGTAGCCCCCCCCCGGACTCCCCACTGTCCAAAGTCGACAGGTTACAGGAGTTAACCAGCAAAAACCCTTCTGGCACAGCTCTTAGAGCCGTGGAGCATTCTAAGCCATTCATTTTGGTGCGGCTAAGTTGCATGGGGTACGTACAATTGCTGGGCTGGAGTTTCTGGGGGAGGGCCCCCCGGAACCCCCCTTTCCACAGTCGACAGGGTACGTTCGATTGCCGGAGGTACCGGCAGGTACTGCTGCTAAAAAACAAGGAATTTCGGCCGTTCAGACACTCCCCTAACGCAAATATTTGCGCAAATTCCAAAAAAACATCGACATCGAGTTTGGGGCTAGCCACCCTGCAAATAAGAGCTCCCAACTCCTCCTGGTTCCCACAAACCATGATTTATTGCAGCAGGGGTGCCGACATGGGGGGTAAAAAAACTAGGAATTTTATTCAGAACACTCCCTAAAGCAAATATTTGCATGAATTTCAAAAAAAAACTATATCAGCATCGACAGCGAGTCTGAGGCTTGACATCCTGCAAGTATGAGCCCCCAACCCCTCCTAGGTGCCACAAACCATGATTAAGTGATACACGGGTGCCAATTTGCAGGTGTATGTGTGTGTGTGTGTGCGGGGGGGGGGGGGGGGTACACAATTTTCAACTTCCCCCTCCCCTCACCCCCCACCCCCTACTCCCAACACCTTTCAGGAACAATAATAATAATAATAATAATAATAATAATAATAATAATAATAGTGTATATCTCCTGCCAATTGCTGAGCCAAAAGGCCATGTGCATCCAGTCCTCCATTCCATAAGGAAAGTCTCCACACCAATCGGTGGAATAAAGGAAGTGACGGCATAGAACATTACTCTAGGAGCTTTATACCAATCAGCCCATGGAAAGGACCGATGGCCTATGTACTCCCTAATAATAATAATAATAATAATAATAATAATAATAATAATAATAATAATAATAATAATAATAGTGCTTCTCTGTCAATGGCTGATGCATTTCTGCACATGCGCCTCCATCGTCTCACCCGTGAGGGGAGTACGAAGAATTGACGATAAGCTCTAATGACACCCCCGCAAGGGCAGTTCCAACACTTCCAGACGGGCCGGTATGTTCAATGAAAATACTGGTCCAGACGGATC
>WBZZ01001046.1:45000-52500 GCA_019918135.1 Paulinella micropora | reverse complement strand
CGGCTCAGCGGGAGCCTAGCCAGGCATGGGCCTGCGGCCTCTCAATTCCAATGTCCTTCGAATTCTTTCTTTCATGGTAGTCGTTACTAAATTTTTTAGTCCATGTGATTTGAACGGTTTAACTCCCGAAACCTCGGCTTGGTCATGACATCATCTCCTAATGGCACACGCCCCTGGGGAGCATTTTTAGTGGTTGTTCACGTACAGCTCAATGGCTCGGTTACCTTTCGGCTTGAACTGGGCACGGCAGCTTGTGAAGTGCTGAGAGTTCCTGCCTGAGGGTAGTATAGGAGGCTTATGGCTTTTAAGCTATGCCGCGCCCATAGATTGAACATATCTATCTATCTACCTATCTACCTATCTACCTATCTACCTATCTACCTACCTACCTATCTATCTATCTATCTATCTATCTATCTATCTATCTATCTATCTATCTAGAGATATTTATCTGCTGCCCAGTCACAAACTGGTGATGAGATGGAATAGATGTCTTTGTCCTTGGATATGCAGCGCTGATAGACCAAACATATCTATCCATCTATCTATCTATCTATCTATCTATCTATCTATCTCTCTCTATCTATCTATACATCTATCCATCATCTATCTCGTTGGTGTGTACCTGCATGCGGCGTCAAGATTATGTCTGCCTGTTCTTCGGGCGGTGCCTCCCCCTGCTCCTGTGGACATGCTACTGCGTCCTTGCGCAGGTACGCCATCACCGCCTTCTCCTCCTCCATCTTGTTCTCCCATACACTCTGCAGGCGATCCATTTGCTCCCCCCAAGCCTTCCAAAAGCCTGCCATCACTGCCTGCACGCGTTTATGTATATATGTATGTAAATATGTATGCATTTACGTATGTATTTTTTTATGTATGTATGTATGCATGTATGGCCGTCACGTACTGCTAATCGCAACAGGCAGGTAGGCATGTATGTATGTATTTATATATAGGTAAAAATTGCAATGGTTTATCATAGGCTTAATACAATGTTATATGTGCGTGCATGTATGTATGGTCTTGATCTAGAACTACCTTCATGTACGGAACAAGATTGAAAGTAGACTGCCGGAGTAGGAGACGCGACAACAAGGTTGAAGCGCGGAGGTAATTGACCGAAGCCATCGCGTTCAGAACGTCACGCACAACCTCTTGTATGTCTTGGCGGCAACGTTTCCGCAACTGTTTCGCAAGCTGGGTGTAATTGGCTGCTAACTCGGCCTGTGTTACATACATACACACGTAATTTTATATATGTACACACATACACATAGTAATATATACATGCAGGGGAGGCCTGTAAACATCCAGCCATCTATGCATATATATCTACATATATACATACATAAATGCATAAACGTATGCACAATTTATGTATTGCACCATATGTATAATTACATGGAAATAGATACAGAAATAGAAACCATACACATTATACATAATGTGCATAATACACACCATTCCATCCCCCCACCCGATATACAGATAGATGGATATGTTTGGTCTATCAGCTCTGCATATCCGAAGACATAGGCATCCATTCCACCCCGCCTCCAGACGGAGGCTGGGTAGATGATAGATGGATAGATAGATAGATAGACCTATGAGCTCATTAATAAAAGGCAGCTAGCCAGCAAGGTTGGCAGGTAGGTGTACATGCAGGGGAGGATCGGTGGAAGCTCCCGGAGGCAAGCGGAACGCTCGTAGCTCCTTGTCTGCTGACATGAGCTGGCTGAGACAAGTGGCGAGGAAGTCTTGATCCTGGCGGCTGCAGTATGCCGGGTGTGCTACCTAACGTAGGTAGATAGATAGATACATAGATAGTCAGTTAGATGGATTGATGGATGGATAGAGAATTGCAGCGTTGATTTTCTCACTTCCAAGGCATTTTTTATTCCAAGGAAACATTGATGACCATGTGCTTTCTTATTTTCATACATACAAACATCGATGACTATTGAATATGCATACAGACATGCGTGCAGACATACGATGAAATAGCAATGTGTTTTGAATAAAGCTATTGACGCAACTGCAGGATTCGTGATAAATGCACAACTGCAGGATTCATGATTTATATCAAAAGTCAGTTCTGCAAAAACAGGCAAAACAAAACAAGCAGAACAAAACAAAACAACAATTGTTATGATATGCTAATGTGTCTGACCGTCTATCTATCTATCTATATATCTATCTATCTATATATATATATATATATATCTGTCTATCTATCCATCCATCCCTTCCCATCCCCTCCCATCCCATCGCATCCTATCCCATCTATCTATCTATCTATCTATCTATCTATCTATCTATCTATCTATCTATCTATCTATCCATCCATCCATCTATCTATCTATCTATCTATCTATCTATCTAATCTATCTATCTATCTATCTATCTATCTATCTATCTATCTATCTATCTATCTATCTATCCCGGGGCAGATGTAGGGGGCCAGCTGCTCAGTGCTCCGGCCTAAAACCAAACCCCCTATAACGACGGTTTTGTGTCCGCCGTTGATCGCGCGCTGCGCAAGGGCTAAACAGGCGACCATCTCCGACTGGGGCCGTGATGCAAAGGGTTGATGAAGTCGAGGTTGTAGACGGTAACTCACTGCGAGCATGAACTCCCAAAACCTCGGCTTAGTCATGACATCATCTCCTTATGGCACACGCCCCTTGGGGAGTGTTTTTAGTGGTTGTTCCGTACAGTTCAAAAGGGCTCGGTTACCTTTCGGCTTGAACTGGGCACGGCACCAACCCGAGCTAATGGTTGTGCAGCTTGTGAGGTGCTGAGAGTTCCTGCCCGGGGGTAGTATAAGAGGCTCATGGCTTTTACAGCTATGCCATGCCCATAGATTAAACATATCTATATATCTATCCATCTATCTATCTATCTATCTATCTATCTATCTATTTATCTATCTATCTATCTATCTATCTATCTATCTATCTATCTATCTATCTATCTATCTATCTATCTATCTATCTATCTACCGCGTCCCATCGCTGTTGGGCCTGCTGAGCGACGCGGCGCACAGCCAAGTCTATCTCCACCAATAACTCGCTGCATTCGCTGCGGACTGTTTGGACTTCCTCGAACTTGCAGCAACAAATGGCAGCCACCGCACGCAGGGAGCCGCCCAGCCCTGTGAACTCCTGGACTTGGAAGCCCTTGATATCGGCATCACTGTCATCACTGGTCTCGGAGGAGGTTTGTGCTGTCCGCGATGGTTGGCTATCTACCCCGAACAGCCGCTTTCGCCACTCCGCCAGCTGCTGCGACCTATGTATGCGTGTATGTATGTATGTAAGGGGTGTGCAAAAAGTCTCGATACACTTTCTATGTGTGTGTGTGTATGTGTGTGTGTGTGTGTGTGGGTGTTTTTTTTTTTTTTTTTTCAGACATTACACACACATACAAACACACACACTGCTGCTTCCAGAATTTTTTTTGATATTTTATTATATATGCATGCATCCCTCCTGAAAAAAAAAAAAATAATAATAATAATAATAGTGCTTCTCAGTCAATCGCGAATGCATTTCTGCACATGTGCCTCCATCGTCTCACCCGCGAGGGGAGTACGAAGATTTGACGATAGGCTCTACTGACACCCCCGCAAGGCAGCTCCAAGCCTTCCAGACAGACCAATACTTTCAAAGAAAATATCCTTTGAAAATACTGGCACCGACGGGAATCGAACTGGCGACAGGTCCCAGATGGTAGACCTTAACCACTGGGCTATCGCGGTGCCACTAATAATAATAATAATGATAATAATAATTATTTTATGTGTGTAAGACCCTATCTCGCCCAGTTGGTGCAGCGCCAAGTTGAGTTCTAGGATCTGAGAATCCACGTGCAGAGCCATGTTGGCATTCTGGTACACTTGCCACAGCGTGAATACGTCCTGGACCAGCCGGGCCGCCGGTTCTTTCTCCAGGCGGACTGCTAACCCTTTGTCCTTCACGCGCGCAGCACAGGCAGCGAGCAGTTTACACAAGCGGGCGACGCACCGCTCGTACCAGCGCATGGCCTCTGCGAACGAGACCCCTGTGGTGGGATGTTGCACCTTTGCCGTGCCGTGTGTTTCCATTGCCGCCAGTTGCTTCAGGTCTGCCAGCGCGGCTTCCAAGACATCGATGGTCTGGCCTTCTGGCAACGCGGGCTTGGCTGTGAGCTCTGCCATGGCCTCGGGACCCTTGAAGCCGCTGGGGAAGGGCTCACTCGTCAGACTCTCTTCCGCCATAGCAAATTTTTGCTCCTCCAGCGTGCCAATGACCCGCATCGCTGTATCAAACTGGATTTGCAGGCGTTCCATCAGTCCGCGCAGCGAGTTGTAGTAGTCCTCCGCCACGCCCTTCCGCAGGAAGCCGTACAAATGATGGTGCACTTGCTGCATGCGGTCCAAGCTGCCTGCCATTGTCGCGACGGGCTGCTTGCTGTCCTTGGCTGCCTCGCCAAGTTCTAGCATGTGGTCCTCCAGCTCCTTCTTGGCGTTTTCGAAAGCGCGTCGCCGGTCGCCCGTCACGTGCTTGGAGAGACAGTCCATGTCTTTCAAGGCCAGCAGTTGTTTAGCCACTTCGTAGTTCTCGCTCGCCAGGCTACTGCGCAAACTTTTCAGCTGACTATCAAAGGCTGCTTCAACTTTCCCGCTGATTTCCGTGTACTTTCTGTATGCATGTACGTGTGTTTGTATGTATGTATAAATGAATGTATATATGTGTGTGTATTTATCAATGTATGTCACCCTTCCAGGACGGGCAGGCCCGTGCCCTCCATGAGGCCTTGCAGCACATCAAGCTTCTGCTCCAGCGCCTTGAAATCGTCGTTGTCTAGATGATCTTCACTTTCGAACAAGAGGTTGCCTATAGTTGATTAGATAGATAGATTGATAGATATATGACAGATAGATAGATAGATAGATGCGATGTCGCAAAGGAATGTAGTCCGGGATGGGTAGATAGATAGATAGATAGATAGATAGATAGATAGATAGATAGATAGATAGATAGATAGATAGATAGATAGATAGATAGATAGATAGATAGATAGATATACAGATGGATATATAGATATATAGATAGGTAGGTAGATAGGTAGGTAGGTAGGTAGGTAGGTAGATAGGTAGGTAGATAGGTAGGTAGATAGGTAGGTAGATAGGTAGGTAGATAGGTAGGTAGATAGGTAGGTAGATAGGTAGGTAGGTAGGTAGGTAGGTAGATAGATAGATAGATAGAGAGATAGATAGATAGATAGATAGATAGATAGATAGATAGATAGATAGATAGATAGATAGATAGATAGATAGATAGATAAATAGATAGATAGATAGATAGATAGATTAATTAGATAGGTAGGTAGGTAGGTAGATAGATAGATAGATAGATAGATAGATAGATAGATAGATAGATAGATAGATAGATAGATAGATAGATAGATAGATAGATAGATTAGATAGATTAGATAGATTAGATAGATTAGATAGATTAGATAGATTAGATAGATTAGATAGATTAGATAGATTAGATAGATTAGATAGATTAGATAGATTAGATAGATTAGATAGATTAGATAGATTAGATAGATTAGATAGATTAGATAGATTAGATAGATTAGATAGATTAGATAGATTAGATAGATTAGATAGATTAGATAGATTAGATAGATAGATTAGATAGATTAGATAGATTAGATAGATTAGATAGATTAGATAGATTAGATAGATTAGATAGATTAGATAGATTAGATAGATTAGATAGATTAGATAGATTAGATAGATTAGATAGATTAGATGGATTAGATTCGAGATTAGATTCGAGATTAGATTAGATAGATTAGATAGATTAGATAGATTAGATAGATTAGATAGATTAGATAGATTAGATAGATTAGATAGATTCGATAGATTCGATAGATTCGATAGATTAGATAGATTAGATTAGATTATATTCGAGATCAGATTAGATCAGATTAGATCAGATTAGATCAGATTAGATCAGATTAGATCAGATTAGATCAGATTAGATCAGATTAGATCAGATTAGATTAGATTAGATTAGATTAGTAGATTAGATTAGATTAGATTAGATTAGATTAGATTAGATGAGATTAGATGAGATTAGATTAGATTAGATTAGATTAGATTAGATTAGATTAAGACTGACTTAGACTTAGACTTAGATTTAGATTTAGATTTAGATTTAGATTTAGATTTAGATTTAGATTTTAGATTTAGATTTAGATTTAGATTTAGATTTAGATTTAGATTCAGATTTAGATTCAGATTCGGATTCGGATTCAGATTTAGATTTAGATTTAGATTTAGATGAGATGAGATGAGATGAGATGAGATGAGATGAGATGAGATGAGATGAGATGAGATGAGATGAGATGAGATGAGATGAGATGAGATGAGATGAGATGAGATGAGATGAGATGAGATGAGATGAGATGAGATGAGATGAGATGAGATGAGATGAGATGAGATGAGATGAGATGAGATTAGATGAGATTAGATTAGATTAGATTAGATTAGATTAGATTAGATTAGATTAGATTAGATTAGATTAGATTAGATTGGATAGATTGGATAAATTGGATAGATTGCATAGATTAGATAGATTAGATAGATTAGATAGATTAGATAGATTACATAGATTAGATGAGATTTCGCGAAAGAAAATGTTTGCAAAGGAAACACAGTTTCACATCAAACAGCAAATTTTGTACTGTGCAGGATGGGAATCACGGGTAGACTGTGTTCTCAAAAAAGAAGAGAAGGGTAGGTGGTTGAAGAAAAAGATAACCAGGAATGGAGAGGAGAACAAGGAAGAAGAGAAAGAAAAGGAAGCCGTTGAAGCCGCTAATCCAACTGTTTTGAGCGCCGTAAGCTTGCGCAAGCTACAATGATCACATATGGCCTAAACCCCCGAAGGGACCGGCTATGCAACACTGGACAGCTCTGACGGAAGGTAGTCACCGCTACGGACTAGAGGAAGATTAGTCCAATTTTTGACTTCGCAAGAGCGATAGATCGCGAATGAGCAAATGAGCTACATAAGATGATAGCTTGAAGCAGAGGGCTTTAGATTGGGAGTATGAAAAACCCATGAGATAGATAGATAGATAGATAGATAGATAGATAGATAGATAGATAGATAGATAGATAGATAGATAGATAGATAGATAGATAGATAGATAGATGAGGTGACCTCGGGTCGATCGCAGCATACAATACAGACATACGCACATATGTATACATACATACATACATACATACATACATACATGCATACTACATACATGCATACATGCATACATACACACATATACATATATACACACCGCATTGGTTGGACAAGGCGGTGTTGTTCTCTTGCGAAATAGGAATCGTCCGAAGTAGTTTTTCTCTGGGGATGGGCTGCTTCTTCAACAGAAGGTCCAGGTAGTGGGCGGGCTCGGTGGGCGGGTGCGGGAAAAGGATAC
>WBZZ01001046.1:0-15000 GCA_019918135.1 Paulinella micropora | reverse complement strand
ATAATACCTAAGTCTTCTTACCTATACTACTGACAGATAGATAGACAGACAGACAAGACAGACAGGCAGATCTAGAATGACAGACTGTTCAGACAGACAAACAGACAGACGACAGACAGACAGACAGAAAGCAAGACAGAAGGACACACTGACATACAAGTAATCATACATACACAGAAGAATACATGCAACATGCAAATACATATATACAGATACAGACACAGAAATGTTGAGGTGAGAACCAGCAGGCGAGTAGTCAGGCACGGTTTTCAGCATTAGAAGTGATGAAGAAATGTTTGAAGTCAAGCAGTTGCTTACCTGCGCTTCGTTTTCTTTGTGGTGGTTTTTCTTCCTATGTGGAACTCTACTCCCTGAGACTCCCAACATGTTTAAAATAATGTTAGAAACTGGTTACATGGCCGGGCACCATGAAAAAGAGCGGCATTCAAAACGGTGTTGATACGGACAAAAAAATGATTTATTTTTGGACACAGTGCCACCGAACTTCTGGTTTTGGAGGTTTCTGGTAAATTTCTTCGCTAACTCGGCCGGTCAGTCACTTATAGTTGGGGATTCCCCCTCAAACTTTCAAACTAAAAAAAATTTCCTGCAGGAAGCTCAGACATACGCTAAATACGTACCAGACGGTACCACTAAAAAGAAAAAAAAAAAAGAGGCACGCATGCCGTAACCGAAAACACTTACTATTTTCATCTCTTCGTTTCTCCCTCTCTCCCTCTCTCCCTCTCTCACACTCACCCTAGGGAAAACAACATGGGATTGTAATTTGTCTATATATTTTTTTCCTTGCTTCACATGTACATATCTGTCGACGCCGGACCGACGTCTGCCTGTCTGTCTGTCTGCCTGTCGACATCTGTACGTCTGTCTGTCTGTCTGTCCGCCTGTCCGCCTGTCTGTCTGTCTGTCTCTCTCTCTCTCTCTATCTCTATCTCTCTCTCTCTCTCTCTCTCAGCTCTCTCTCTCTGTCTCGTGAATGTCTCTGTGTGTATGTGTGTTTTGTCTGTTTTTGTGTGTTTTTTTGTTTCTTTGGAGTATGTATGTATGTATGTATGTATGTATGTACATATGTATGTATGTATACGTATGTATGTATGTATACGTATGTATGCATGTATGCATGTATGCATGCATGCATGCATGTATGTATGTATGTATGTATGTATGTATGTATGTACATATGTGTGTATGTATGTATGTATGTATGTATGTATGTATGTATGTATGCAATGTGTATGTATGTATGTATGTATGTATGTATGTATGTATGTATGACCAAATATATTATCGATAGGCCTGATAGAACAAGATGCCATTTTTGCCCGGGGTGGGATAATCTATTGCCTTTTTGTCCCGGCCCGCACAGGGAAAAATTGCATTCGCCATCCACAACCACAACTTTTGGGTGTTTCGCAGTTTTTGTGGTCACTGGTGCCACCAGTTGATATGGTTGAAATACATATTGATTCAGTCGAAAAAGGCAATGCCGAAATGTCGGTGGGTACTGCCTTTTTCGTCTATATCACGCTGTGATAATCTATTGCATTTTTGTCCCTGCCCGTGTAGGGAAAAATGGCATTCGCCATCCACAACCACAACTTTTGGGTGTTTCGCAGTTTTTGTGATCACTGGTGCCACCAGTTGATATGGTTGAAATACAGAGTGATTCTGGTGAAAAAGGCAATGCCGAAATGTAGGTGGGTACTGCCTTTTTCGTCCATATCACGCTGGGTGGCGTCAGGTGGCAGAAAAGACCTGATTTTTGTGGTGGCAAGATTCTGGAATTTTTTAAAAGCCAAACTTTGCGGCTTTCCCCTGCAAAATTGGCTGGTCCGTTTCGATCGGGGAAAGTGACATTCGACTTGCCAGGCCAAGCGCTATCAGAATATGCAATAAAAATTTTTGTGGTGGGCGGTGGCACCGGACCACCCCACCCACAAGTGCGAGTCCACTTATTTTTGAAATACTCCCAGCCACGAATTTTTTTTAGTAAAAAATAAAGTATTGAGCAAACGCTAAACGCTTGAAGCTTGCATGCACGAAAAGCGGCAGAGAGTTCATCTCCTGCTGCAAGTAGTCTTGTCAAAGGTCTCCTGGGGCGTGCACGAAAAGCGACAGAGAGTTCACCTCCTGCTGTCAGTAGTCACGCCAAATGGGTCTGCTGCAAGGGTTTCCTAAGCAAGTACGAAAAGATGCAGAGAGTTCATCTCCTGCTGCCAGTAGTACAGCTAAACGATGGTAGATGGTCCAAATCAGTACTAAGGCAGTATATATTTTCTCAGTCACGCTGGACCAGCAGCAGGGGGCACGGGAGGGAGGGGCCACAATGATCAAGTCAGAGCAGTATCCTTGTGGTCCAAATCGGTACCAAAGGTAGTATATTCTTTTCTCAGCCATGCCGGACCACCAGGAGAGAGGGGGAGGGGGGCAGGGGCACGGGGGGAGGGTACCCACCACACCCATGATCAAGTCGGAGCAGTATTCCAGGTGCCCTGGCTTGATCATGATGGTGGTGTGTAAGCCTCCCCCCTCCCTCCCTCCTCCTTCCGCGTGGTGGTCCTGCGTGGCACGTAGGCCACTATATTTCTTTTTGGACCGCGCCGGACCACGCACAATGGTGCACGTGGCGATGTGGTCCAGATCGACACTAAGGTACTATATTTTTTTCTCGGCGGAGCAGGACCACTATGTCACGGTGCTCTAGCTTGATCATGGTGGTGGTGTGTGGGCTTCCCCCTCCGCCCCCCTCCCCTGCCCCTCCCGCACCCCCTGCTCCCTCGTGGTGGTCCTGCGTGGCACACAGACCACTATATTTCTTTTTGGACCGCGCTGGACCACGCACAATGGTGCACGTGCCGATGTGGTCCAGATCGGCACTAAGGTACTATATTTTTTTCTCAGCGGAGCAGGACCACTATGTCACGGTGCTCTGGCTTGGTCATGGTGGTGGTGGGTAGCCCTCCCCCGCCCCTCCCGCCACCCCTCCTCTCCCTCTCCCTCCCCTCCTGGTGGTCCTGCGTGGCATGGAGACCACTATATTTCTTTCTGGACCGCGCTGGACCACACAAATGGAACACATGGTGGGGTGGTCCAGACCGGCACCAAGGTACTATATTTTTTTCTCAGCGCAGCAGGACCACTATGTCACGGAGCTCTAGCTTGGCCGTGGTGGTGGTGGGCGGCCTCCCCCTCCCGCCCTCGCCGGCCCCCTCGTGGTCCTGCGTGGCATGGAGACCACTATATTTCTTTCTGGACCGCGCTGGACCACGCACGACGGCGGTGGTCCTGGACGGCACCTGGTTACTATACTTTGTTTCTGAGCCGCGCCGGACCACGGCGTGCACGATGGGGTCAAGCCGGGGCCGCGGCCTCGTCGTCACACCGCCTGGATCACGGTGGTGGTGGGTATGCCTCCCCCTCCCTCCCTCCCTCCCTCCTGGTCCTGCGTGGCATGCAGACCACTATATTCCTTTCTGGACCGCGCCGGACCACGTGGTCCAAATCCGCCGGATTTTCTCTATCTTGTGCTTTTGCTGCCTGTCGAGCGGTCCAGCCTGACTGAGAATTAATTTAGGGACCCAGTGGCGGATTTGGACCACCGCGGGGGAGGTCGGCCCGGCCATATCCAGACTTGAGCCGCGGCCCGGGATTTGCGGGAAAATTTTCGTGTCTTCTTCTGTTGGATGGTTCAGGCACGTATTGCCTTTTTGTTCCGCCGGGTCTAAATACCGTGATATTGCCGAAATATTGTGATACGGTACAAAAGGCAGTGATATGAGACAAAAAGGCAGCGATATGCACAATGGTGACACGTGGCCCACCTCGACCTGAGCAGGGCGGCTGTTTTTTTTGGTCGGCCTTGTCCGGCTCATTCCCCTAGATTCAAGAAAGCCAAGAAGTGGCCTGAAGCCGGAACCAAACCATTGCCTTTTTTTGCTATGAGAGCCACCAGACGCCTTCGAGATGTGGAAGCCCAGCCACCTGCCCCAAAGCGCCGCAGATTCCAACGTTTGCGCGGCCCCATGCCACGCGCGGTCTACCGGCCCCTGTCGTACGAACGATCTGCCACGCAGGAGTGGGAAAGCTTTGCTCTTCGGCGTGTGTACAACGAGGAATGCTTTGGTGGGGTTGACACTGGATCGGTGCCCTCCCTGATGAACGCCATGGTTAGCATAACGAATCGAAAGGTGCGCACATATTGTGATATTGTTCAAGAGAATGACCACGGAGACGCCTATCCATCCTGGCATGCACAGCCTGTCCCAGTAACCCTGTGCTCGCCGCTTGATCACCTGCTCATGACTAGCAACGGTTGGAGCCAGGTCGCTAGATTGGTTGCAGCGGAACACAAGGCCCTGCGTCTTTTGCGTGAATTCAGTGTACCTAAGGAGCTCGTGGCCGTGATCACAGAATACGTGAACCCTGCTCTCTACGAGCCCCTTGCGGAAAACGAATGGTGCTCGCTCTCTGCTGGTGATCGCGACTACCTGCACAACCGCTTGCTGGTAGATAACCTGCGCCTGACGATCATCGACACGAGCAACCATGACAGGTTCAGATGCGGTCTCTGTCAAACCCTGTTCGAACTGGAATACGAGGCAGGCGAAGATGAGTTTAATGGCCTTTTTTTACACGAGCCTGACCAGGTATTCATGGCGGAAGAGCACGAGTCCTGGCTCGAGCTCAAGCGCGAAGACGACCGTTGGCGCGGGATCGAGGCAAAGCTCAACGTGCGTCTGCGTAGGTTCTTCAGACTAGTCGATAAGTTGGCAGCGATGTAAAAAAACCCTAGTTTTTTTTTATTAAATAAAGGTGTGTAACTTTTTTTTCCTCTGACTTACTTTAAGTGTGTGTAAAAAAAAGAGAAAATGCTAGCTGTCTGCCCGACTTTTGGTGCCTGCTTTTTTGAAGGCCAGCTGTACTGGTCGGGGACTTGCAAAAAAGGGGACCCTCGGGACTTAGCCTCGCTCGTGTGCCGCCCCTACGGCGACGGAGCCTGTATCAACCCCGCTCGCGACGTCCCCGGTGGAGACACCTGGGAAGAACGCATGCGCTTCGTGGACAATTTTCTAGACGAGATCTTGTAAAATCAACGATTAAAAAACTTATTCTCTTGATCTGTTAAATTAATAAAACCGGAATGGAAGTGGCCAGATCGTACAAGCGTCGCCGCCTTGACGGTGCGGCCGACGACTTTGTGCTGCCGGTCGACGGAGAGACCGACGATGTTCTCGTCTCGGATGGTGATGGGGGAGTTAAATGGGCGAGAGGCGGAGTGGCAGCGAGCGCGGCGGTGGTCCTCAACACCGCTCACCGACTGACTACATCCGGGAATCCGCATTTGGTTGACTTGGCGGACCTAATTACTTTGACACTGGACACCGAAGCCAAAACTAACCAGCCGACCTTGATGACTTCTAACAGCTCCGCTGGCTTTGTGGCTTCGGCCTCTAGCAATTCCGCTCAAGCCTACCTGGCATTTGACAGCGACTTCTCGACGTTGTGGGGCACGACCGCTCCCGACAGCTACAGCGGCAACAACTACACAGGCATGACCGAGACGGTCGTAGATAATATCACTGTGCCAGGCGCGTGGCTCCAGCTCGATCTGGGCAAGCACGCCAGAGTCACTGCTTACCATGTCACGTCCGCGGGTGCCATTACTGCACCCAGAGACTGGATAGTCGCTTATAGCGCGGACGGCAGCCGGTGGTTCACTTGGGACAGCCAGACCTCCCAGACCCCTGTGGGCGACAGCCTGCTCACGTTTACGCCAGCGACTGCAGCCGAGTACGCCAGGTACCTGCGCGTAATCTGTACCAAAAACAACGGGGCGGGAGTTTGGTACATGCGGAGCCTGGCCTTCAACTACCGGTTGTACAATGCCGGCTGCATCGAGAACACAGGTTATCCTACCGCGGCCTACCAGCTAGCACCCAAGGCGTACGTCGACCACCAACTAGCGGGAGCGGTGAAGCTGCCGTCGGTGCTGCCTACGCAAAACGACTGCATCGTGACCATGGACCCAGACGGCTCGGTCTTTGCGGTCAAGGACAGGACACTCAAGCAGCCGGCTTTGGCTCCCAGTGGCAATGGCGCAATCGTGCTGATGGACACCGACTATACCGTCACGACGATCCCGGACACTCTGGCGAGGCTGCCGGACCCTTTGCCTACATCGACCGCGCAGCTGGTGACGGTTGATCCAGACGGCGTGACAGGCCTGAGCAGCCATTTGACTGCTACCAACAATCCGCACGGGACCTCGGTGAGCAACATTGTCGGAGGCCCCGCTGCGACCTCTGCGTCGCTCGCGGCGCATACGAGCGACACCAACAACCCGCATGGGACTTCCGTGAGCAACATTGTCGGAGGCCCCGCCGCGACCTCTGCGTCGCTCACTGCGCACACAGGCGCTACCAACAACCCGCACGGGACCTCGCTAGCCAACCTCGTGAACTCGTCGACGCTCACGCTGACAGGGACTGGCGGCAACAGTACGCTTTCGGCTCCAGCTTCTGGTTCTTCTGCACTCAAGTTGCCTACCGCCCTGCCTACTGCAACGTCGCTGGTGTCACTGACCAGCGGGGGCTTGCTGCAGCACGGGAACCAGACAGTCTCGCACAGTTTGACCTTTGCTACAAGCACCGCCGGGGCTGGACAGGCTGTCACGCTGCCGACATGGACCAGCAATAGTACCTACACGGTATCACCTAACGATCCGAACTGGTCAATCGCAGCTTCGTCCGAAAGCGGAAATCCCAACGAGCTCTACAAGTGCTTTGACAAGACAATTCCTAGCGTGGAATCAGATTGCTGGGTATCCGCCGCTGGTAAGTACTACACATTCAACGAAAACCCAGTATTGTCTGGAAAAGTGAAGGCGGCGGCTGTAACAAGCAACGTGGATGGAGGAAGCGTCGTCGACGGTGAGTGGATACAGATCAGGCACGCAACGGCGAGGAAGCGCCTTTTATCCTTCAAAGTTTACACAAGGTACTCGTACCCTGAACAAGGCCCCAGAAAATACACGGTCTTAGCTAGTAACGATGGTGTGAGCTGGACCACGCTGGTGACAGAGCCCGGCCCCCTTACATGGTTTCCCTATACATATGTGGAAAAAATACTGAATTCACCATATCCCAGCGCATACAACTACCATCGCCTAGTAGTGACGGAAACACGCAGTATTTACGGCACCGCCGTTGTTGGGTACTGGGATACAGTGTTTGAGGAGGATACAACACTCTACAAAGCCACTGGTGTCGCTGCACCCGCTGCAGCTACTGACGCCGCCAACAAAAGCTACGTCGACGAGCAGACATCTAAGACTCCGCTGGTGGTCGGTACCAGCTCGATCGCGAGCACTGGGACAGTCGCACTGAGTCTGCCCAGCGCGCTGCCGTCCAACACGTCCTTCGTCTCCTTGTCCAGCGGAGGGCAGCTAGCCGCTTCTTCTGTCAGAGTGCCTGCTAGCTTGCCCGGTTCGACGTCGCTGGTGACGCTTGACTCAGCGGGCCAGCTCGCCACAGGTGATGCTAGCTCGTTGTCTCTCAGCGGGGCCGGAGGCACCAGCACGCTTTCCGCTCCAGCCTCAGGCTCGTCTGCGCTCCAGCTGCCTACTGCCCTGCCTACTGCAACATCGCTGGTGTCACTGACTAGCGGAGGCTTGCTGCAGCACGGGAACCAGACAGTCTCGCACGGTTTGACCTTCGTTGCAAGCACTGCCGGGGCCGGACAGGCTGTCACACTGCCGGCCTGGACCAGCAACAGTGCTTACACGCCCTCGACCGATCCGAACTGGTCTATCGCGGCCTCGTCCGAAAATGGAGCTCCCTACGTTCTGTACAAGTGCTTTGACAAGACGTATCCTACTATCGAATCAGATTGCTGGATATCAGCAGGCTATAAATACTACACTTCAGCCGAGAATCCTGGGCTGTCAGGTACAGTAAAAGCGGCGGCGAGAACAAGTAACGTGGACGGAGGAAGTTACGTCGACGGCGAGTGGATACAGATCAGGCACGCAACCATGAGAAAGCGTCTTCTCTCTTTCAAAATCTACACGAGATACCAGTATTATACAGAAGGTCCCAGAAAATACAAAGTTTTGGCTAGCAACGATGGTATAAGCTGGACTACGATATTTACGGATGGTCCTATAGCGTGGCCAAGCGCTACTTTTATTACCAGGACACTCCCAACAAATCCCTACCCAAATGCATACCACTACCACCGCCTAGTAGTGACGGAGACAGGCAATATTTACAGCGCCGCCGTTATTGGATATTGGGATACGACGTTCGAGGAGGATACGACACTCTACAAAGTCACTGGCGTCGCTGCGCCCTCTGCAGCCACTGACGCTGCCAACAAAAGCTACGTTGACGAGAAGACTTCTAAGACTCCGCTGGTGGTAGGTAACAGCTCGATCGCGAGCACCGGGACTGTCGCGCTGAAGCTGCCTGGCGCGCTGCCCTCTGCCGGCACGGATCGTGTGATGCAGATCAACGACCTCGGCGAGTTCGAGCTGGGCACCTGGGACCGAGGCTATTGGCTGACTGGCGACACGACTGTCACCGTCTCCAATTCGTTCGGCAGAAAGATTCCAGTCAGTGGCGAGGTGAGGCTACAGCCCAAATACGGCAATATCACCTGTGAGACCTTAAACAGCTTTACTTCTTGGCGTAACACGTCTGGTATGCCTAGAAAGTGGTTGATCACGGGCTCATTCAAATTTCTGACTTCTGCCACTGAAACTAGCAACCCGCCTACCAGCGGCGCTTACTATGACCTCTGGGTCGAAAGGAACATTACGAGGCCGACTAACGCCTTACTACAACAGACAGGGTGTAATTTTCAGACCACCGCCAACTCGCACGGCTTTTTTCCTTACGGACGCTATGCAGGGGCCATTTGTTCTGGGATCATGGAAGTTCAGGCTGGTGAATATATTTGGTTCGAAGCATTCGGTGTTATGCAAGGAAACGCGACTTGGAGTCTTGTTATTGGCGGTACAAATCCTTGGGATAGGGGCGGAGTGACCATTACTGAGATTCCGGACTGATTTTTTTTTTCTTTTCGAGTCTGTGTATTTTAATTAAAAAAGAAACACGATGGACACTTTGCGGCAAGCCCTCGCCGAAAACGAGAACGAGCTGGCCACGTGCCTAGCTCGCCGCCGGATCCTGGCCGTAGAGCGAGAAAAGCTACAGTTGCAGATTGCGCTCTGTGAAAAAGTCTGCTGCGACAAGGACATGCGCGAGCAAGTCAAGACGCTCATCCAGCAGCAAGAGGAGGTCGAGGCGGCAGCAGCCGCCCGCGCAGCAGCAGCCGAGACCGAACCGGCACTAGAGGAGACTGTCATGGAGATGCCGGACACTATCAATGGCTAGAAGTCCTGATCCAATCCCCATTCTGGCTCCTTGGTAGGCGCCCGTGCGTACTCGCTCACCCGTTTCTCGAAAAAGTTGGTCTTGCCCACCACGCCTAGCTGCTCCATGAATGGCAAGGGGCACTTGGCCACTCAGTACAGTTTTTCGCTCAGGCCCAAGTTCTGCAGCAGGCCGTCCGCCACGAACTCGACGTAGCGCTCCATCAGCGTGGCGTTCAGGCCCAACAAGGCCACCGGTAGCGACTCGCTGATGAACCTCCGTTCGACCTCGACGCAGCCCGCCACAATCTGGAAAATGCGCGACATCTGCAGCTTGTCCGACACGTGGTGCCGGTACAAGTGGCACGCAAACAGACCGTGCTGCGTCTCGTCCCGCGCAATGAACTCGTTGCTGGTGCACAGGCCCTGCATCAGGCCCGGGTGCTTTTGTTTCAGCCAAAAGATGGAGGCGAAAGAAGAGGCGAACTGGACAAGTTCAACACAAGCAAACGCCACCAGGCGCTCGGCAAACGAAGACCGGGCCGGGTTGAGCCATTGCAGCGCCCATTTCGCTTTTTGTGCGACGGTCGGGACTTGTGTGATGGCATTGAACAGCTTGTCCTTTTCTGGCTGGTCGCTGATGATCGTGTCGATCAGCAAGCTGTAGGTCCGCGAGTGTTCTGCCTCGTTGAAGATCTGGTAAGAATAAAAAAGCCTCGCTTCGGAATATTGTACCTCGGCCAAAAAATTAGCCGCTAGGTTCTCTTGGATAATGCCGTCGCTCGAGGCAAAAAAGCCCAGCACCATCTTAATAAAATGCTGTTCATCAGCACTCAGTTTCTTGAAATCGGCCTGTTCCCGGCTTAGATCGAGCTCATCCGCCGTCCAGAAGGACCGCAGGGAAGCCTCGTAGAATGAATACAGATCCGGACGCTTGATGGGAAAGAGACAGAACCGCGATTCTTCCGGCACGAGCAGTTTTTCTTCAGTGTCCATTCGTTCAGTTGCCGGTTGTCCAGTTTCAGTAAGGCCATCCCCTTTTAATACTAAAGGAAAGAGGATATATTTTTTTTCTTATCGGCGCCAACAAAGATCAAAGATCATGTTGCAAAGACGCAAGACCGAACAACGGCTGATGCCTTCGTCACCAGAGTCCATCACCGTAACCTCGCACGAGCTCGCACTGGAGCTCAAGCGCAGTTACAGTGATTTCAGTTGGCAGACCGTGCCGCAGCTCATTGTTCACGGGGTCCGCTTCTTAGCGTTCTACACTAATCATACCGGCGCGGAAAAAAAGGACATCCTCGTTTCGGTCTTGGTGGCGGAATTCTTCTCCGTACACTGATTGGATCTCCTCCAAGCCTAAGTCCTCTTCCGAGACATCATCTAGGCCCGTCTTTTCATACGTGACCGTGTCCGGCTCATCATCTTTACCGAGCTCCACCAGCATGTCAATGAGTCTCGCGTATTGCAAAGGAGCTTTACGGGTGTAAAAACCATCAAAGCATGTGAATGCTTGCGGTATCAATTTCAACTTTGTCGAGGTCTCTGAGCTTCCGCTTCTATGCACTGCTCTGCTCACGAGTTCCCATACGACAAGCCACCACTAGCTGTTGCTTGCGAGAGGGTACCGGTATAGGATGATCAATAAGCCGGTCCCTTATTTCCTGCGCCCATATCGCCTTCTCATTATATGGCAGGATAATAGTATACGGCTTATTATTTTCGAATAAAGTCCGTAAGCATTTCTTCACTTCAGACAGTGAACGCGGCCACGTGGGCTCGTCACCCCAGAAATCAGTAATAAAACTTTTAATAGTTTCTGGTGGAGTATCCGGGATTCGCCCCGTTCTCCTTGGTACAAACGCCTCCCTTTTTTCTTCTCCTACTTTCGCATGGAAACAGTATCCGTTAGTAATATGGACATCTGTTCCTACTCCTTCCGCGAATCTCGCCAACGACGGGCTTCTTTGTGCGACACATATAATCTCCTCCTTTCGCTTCTCGATTAAGTCATCAATAGACTTTTTGTCCCAATGGCATGTCGGAACTGTGACAGTGCATACTTGGGATTCCCAATTGTCGGTCCAGGACAGTTCATCCGGTTTTACGACATGGGGGTGAACGTACACCTCAAGTGCCTCATGTGCAATGGCCATCTTTTTGTGATCCGTCGCTAGACTCAGCTCATAAGCCTCATAAGAGTCAGTAGCGTTGAAGGGATCAATATCGTTCTCTTCTCCTCTTTTTACTCCATATATCATTCGCCGTGCGGCGCAATCAATCACAGCCCCCATCGTAGCCAATTGGTCATACGATAGTAATATTGACCCGTGGTAACCGGGGACGACATAGAGGTCCATACGGTATACTCGTGCGGATTTCAATTTAAAGGTCAGTGTGATGATTCCCGTGATATCCGTCCGGCTGCTCACTCCTTTGAGAGTGCCCGTTGACTTTTTCATATTTCCGTCCACCCAGTCCCGGTATCGATTAAAAAACTTCCTGCCGACAATATTAATATTCGCCATCGTATCATTACCAACTTTTAATATTGTCTTCAATGTTTCACAATAAAGTTCCGTATAACACAGAGCATCGGGCCTGTGTATATTGGCTGCGAGAACAAGAGCTTTACGTTCCAAATTTTGGAGTCTTGTCTCTAAGTTTTTCAACTCCTCCTTCTTCTCCTCCTGCTTCACCTCATTAACATTTTTATTATTCTGCGGTACTGGTGCGTTTACTATTTGAGCGACATTGTCTTGTGGTACTTGAGTACACACATTGTCTTTTTGCTCGCCACCCGCCGCGACCGTAGACATTGAGTCTGTTCGTGGTTGTTTGCTTGGCCGAGGCGATACATCTGTCATTGGCCTCCTCGCCTCCATCGCAAGTCTCGCCTTCCTATTTGCATCAGTTATCATTGGTAACCGTGCTGTATGAACGGGTATGAGACTACCTTGGGGCTGCAGTCTCTGTGTACCCACATCTTTGTTTTCACATAGAGGAAGCGTTGGCCCAGTCTGCACAACAGCATTAGAAAGCACTGTGACTTTAGGGTTAAACTTCACAGTCTTCTCCTTCCTCTCTTCTTCCCCCTCCAGTCATTCCACCACCTCGAAACGATTACCTTGAGTAGTGTCCGGGTAGGATGACGTATCGGCCTCCGAGGCAGTGTTGTAGGCCTGAGCTCGACCGAAATTCGGGTTGGAGCTTGCCCACGAGCCTCCTCCTCCTCTGGGTGGGGGGGCTGGAGCTCGAACAGCTCTCCCTCCATAAGGGGTATATCCCCGACCTCCTCCTCTTCCTCTCTGAGGGGTTCCCTGCCACCTCGAGGCTCCTCTCCATGTTCCTCGTCCTCCTCCTCCTCCTCCTCCTCGTCCTCCTGCTCCTGCTCCTCCTTCTCGTCCTCTTTGAGAGGCCTTTAAGTTCTTTTGTCTCTCCCTTTCCTCTTTCTTCTCCTTCATCCTCTTCATGTAGGTAATGATTGCCTCTCGTAACTCCTCATCATCACACATATTGGCATACCAACCTTCGTTCACAGCGGCAATCTGAAGCATATTGAAAAGGCCCGGTTCCTTGCCTTCCGTCCTGCTCAGAAAATTTGCCCTTGCTGTTGGGTTCTGCCTATCATGATTGAAAGAGCAGTCTCTGTTCTCCATCTGTGCCTTACACTGCAAGCCCGCGAACCACCTCCAACATGCGGTCTTCAGGTCTGGCTCTCGCTGTCTCTTCCAACCGGCAACTCTGTTTGTGTACGTGGCTTGTGCGCCAACAGGTACACCGCCTGCCTGTGCCGTATGTGCCTCCGTGAGCGAGTCCATGTTTGAGCATGCACTCATCACTTCTTGAAACAGTGCTGACGGAGCAACGCTTTGAACCGTATTTTCGAACACGTGTGTCTCGAGGAAGTTCTTGGACTTCACTGAGCTAAACGTCGAGCATTGTTGTATGAGCTGAGTAAGCTTACTCGGGTTAACTGTGTGTAACGCCGAAAAGAAATAGAGGATGATCGACTTGCGGCCATAGAATAGCCCATAGGAGGAAACTACCTCCGTAAGGGTCGCCGCCAAGCCAACAGCACTCCTCAAACTCATCGCCACTGTCTCAAAGATTTCAAATCCTATGAGAGTACCAGTGCAGAGATGCTGGTATCCATAAGATTGAAAATATGAAATGAGTGTGGCCACCGCCAGTTCACACTGAGCGTCTAGGCCTGTTGCATTGTTTCTCTTAATCTCCTCCTTCTTTCTCAAAAACTTATACTGTGTCAGATCAAATCCCTCCGAGACTAGAGATTGGTCAAAAACAGTAACAAGGGCCTCGTATTCCTGCGTTTCGTCGCAAGGAAAAGCCTTCATGCAAGCATTGATCTCTTTGAGCTTGCTCAGCGACGGGACTTTGCACTCTCCCACACAGTCGCCCCTGCGTACCTTAATGACGCCGAACCGTACGGGCTGAGGCTGTGTTTGTATTTTTGTCAGGGTCACATCTTGAACAGTGTTGGACAGCTGGATCGTTAGGTTGGGCCTGCCTGCACCAGGCCGGCCAGCGCGCTCGAAATTGATGTTGTATTTTCGGTCGTGCAGCTGGATTGTCAGCTCGGGCGCCGCCGTGTTGTCGACGCGGCACGTAACTTGAGCCAGGCCTAAGTTAGGTCCTAGCTCGACGCTCTGCAGACCTCCCGTGAACGAAAAGTCTAGTTGTCGCGTGTTCGGCTCTGCATTCAGCGGTCTGACGACCCCGAGCTTGCTAATTGCCGGACAATATCCGGCGAGGAAATCCAGCAGCTCGCGCATTGCTGTCGGTGTGCTGATTTCCAGTGTGACTGACCGAACCTGGGCCAGCTTGCCTAGGCATTGCTTGGCCTCGGCATGATGCGGGGCCAGCCTTCTGATGGCCTCGAGGTTCTGTCTTACGTTAGTAGCACTGCCCTGCGCCGCCCACTGTTCGAGCAAGCGATCACCGACTAGTGGCAGCAGGACTGGATCGTGCAACGTGTAGTTCTGAACTAGGTACAGCGGGTCTAGCAAGCGTTGGCGAAACAGCAGCTGGCCGAGCCAGCCAGCGCCCATGGGTTGGCGCGGAACATAACGAGCCACCCTATTTTGCAGCGCCTCTCGGTAGTTCTCTCTCCTGAAACCAAGGTTTGGTACAGTGTATCCTGGCACTATTTCGGCGTACTGGCACTCGTATACGCAGCCATTCCGCAGCAGTGCGCAAAGGCGCGAGAGGTACGTCAAGAAAGAGTTGTAGACATAGGCGTTGCACAGCAAGGCCAGAATTCTGTAGAGCTCCGTTATTATGAACTGGCTGTTGGTGTCGGGCTCTAAATCGGCAGGCAGCATGAGGACAATGACCAGCGCGCGGTGCGTGCTCAGCGCCCGCTCGAAGCTGCCGTTAGTGACGGGCCGGGCTAGTTTCCAGGATCCCGTACGCAGAGCTATAGGCAACACGAGCGTGCCGTTTTGTGCGGCTCGGGCAGTAACGCTCTCGGCTAGGCGCGGCAGTCCTTGAATTTCATGTTCTTGCAGGTCGTTGTCCCGCAACAATTGTGCGAAAAAGTTATGAGCCATTTTTTTACAGAGCTAGCTGCCTCTCTCTCT
>WBZZ01001045.1:47500-56723 GCA_019918135.1 Paulinella micropora | reverse complement strand
CTATTTCTTCTCGGCGTTACACACAGTTAACCCGAGTAAGCTTACTCAGCTCATACAACAATGCTCGACGTTTAGCTCAGTGAAGTCCAAGAACTTCCTCGAGACACACGTGTTCGAAAATACGGTTCAAAGCGTTGCTCCGTCAGCACTGTTTCAAGAAGTGATGAGTGCATGCTCAAACATGGACTCGCTCACGGAGGCACATACGGCACAGGCAGGCGGTGTACCTGTTGGCGCACAAGCCACGTACACAAACAGAGTTGCCGGTTGGAAGAGACAGAGAGAGCCAGACCTGAAGACCGCATGTTGGAGGTGGTTCGCGGGCTTGCAGTGTAAGGCACAGATGGAGAACAGAGACTGCTCTTTCAATCATGATAGGCAGAACCCAACAGCAAGGGCAAATTTTTTGAGCAGGACGGAAGGCAAGGAACCGGGCCTTTTCAATATGCTTCAGATTGCCGCTGTGAACGAAGGTTGGTATGCCAATATGTGTGATGATGAGGAGTTACGAGAGGCAATCATTACCTACATGAAGAGGATGAAGGAGAAGAAGGAGGAAAGGGAGAGACAAAAGAACTTAAAGGCCTCTCAAAGAGGACGAGAAGGAGGAGCAGGAGCAGGAGGACGAGGAGGAGGAGGAGGAGGACGAGGACGAGGAACATGGAGAGGAGCCTTGAGGTGGCAGGGAACCCCTCAGAGAAGAAGAGGAGGAGGTCGGGGAGATACCCCTTATGGAGGGAGAGCTGTTCGAGCTCCAGCCCCCCACCCAGAGGAGGAGGAGGCTCGTGGGCAAGCTCCAAACCCAAATTTCGGTCGAGCTCAGGCCTACAACACTGCCTCGGAGACCGATACGTCATCCTACCCGGACACTACTCAAGGTAATCGTTTCAAGGTGGTGGAATGACTGGAGGGGGAAGACGAGAGGAAGGAGAAGACTGTGAAGTTTAACCCTAAAGTCACAGTGCTTTCTAATGCTGTTGTGCAGACTGGGCCAACGCTTCCTCTATGTGAAAACAAAGATGTGGGTACACAGAGACTGCAGCCCCAAGGTAGTCTCATACCCGTTCATACAGCACGGTTACCAATGATAACTGATGCAAATAGGAAGGCGAGACTTGCGATGGAGGCGAGGAGGCCAATGGCAGACGTATCGCCTCGGCCAAGCAAACAACCACGAACAGACTCAATGTCTACGGTCGCGGCGGGTGGCGAGCAAAAAGACAATGTGTGTACTCAAGTACCACAAGACAATGTCGCTCAAATAGTAAACGTACCAGTACCGCAGAATAATAAAAATGTTAATGAGGTGAAGCAGGAGGAGAAGAAGGAGGAGTTGAAAAACTTCGAGACAAGACTCCAAAATTTGGAACGTAAAGTTCTTGTTCTCGCAGCCAATATACACTGGCCCGATGCTCTGTGTTATACGGAACTTTATTGTGAAGCATTGAAGACAATATTAAAAGTTGGTAATGATACGATGGAATATTAATATTGTCGGCCGGAAGTTTTTAAATCGATACCGGGACTGGGTGGACGGAAATATGAAAAAGTGAACGGGCACTCTCAAAGGAGTGAGCAGCCGGACGGATATCACGGGAATCATCACACTGACCTTTAAATTGAAATCCGCACGAGTATACCGTATGGACCTCTATGTCGTCCCCGGTTACCACGGGTCAATATTACTATCGTATGACCAATTGGCTACGATGGGGGCTGTGATTGATTGCGCCGCACGGCGAGTGATATATGGAGTAAAAAGAGGAGAAGAGAACGATATTGATCCCTTCAACGCTACTGACTCTTATGAGGCTTATGAGCTGAGTCTAGCGACGGATCACAAAAAGATGGCCATCGCACATGAGGCACTTGAGGTGTACGTTCACCCCCATGTCGTAAGACCGGATGAACTGTCCTGGACCGACAATTGGGAATCCCAAGTGTGCACTGTCACAGTTCCGACATGCCATTGGGACAAAAAGTCTATTGATGACTTAATCGAGAAGCGAAAGGAGGAGATTATCTTTGTCGCACAAAGAAGCCCGTCGTTGGCGAGATTCGCGGAAGGAGTAGGAACAGATGTCCATATTACTAACGGATACTGTTTCCATGCGAAAGTAGGAGAAGAAAAAAGGGAGGCGTTTGTACCAAGGAGAACGGGGCGAATCCCGGATACTCCGCCAGAAACTATTAAAAGTTTTATTACTGATTTCTGGGGTGACGAGCCCACGTGGCCGCGTTCACTGTCTGAAGTGAAGAAATGCTTACGGACTTTATTCGAAAATAATAAGCCGTATACTATTATCCTGCCATATAATGAGAAGGCGATATGGGCGCAGGAAATAAGGGACCGGCTTATTGATCATCCTATGCCGGTACCCTCTCGCAAGCAACAGCTAGTGGTGGCTTGTCGTATGGGAACTCGTGAGCAGAGCAGTGCATACAAGCGGAAGCTCAGAGACCTCGACAAGTTGAAATTGATACCGCAAGCATTCACATGCTTTGATGGTTTTTACACCCGTAAAGCTCCTTTGCAATACGCGAGACTCATTGACATGCTGGTGGAGCTCGGTAAAGATGATGAGCCAGACACGGTCACGTATGAAAAGACGGGCCTAGATGATGTCTCGGAAGAGGACTTAGGCTTGGAGGAGGACAGAGAACCCCTCAAGCAACACAAGCAGATGTCTGATGAAGATTATCAAGAGGCGGCGCGGAAAATATTGGAAGAAGGAGTAGGCACGGAGAAGGAGAAGGAGCTTTTAAAAGCCAAATTAGAGGCGAACAAGGAAATTTTTGACCCTCCACATGCAGGTGGTGTCAAGCCTGAAGATTTCACTGCGGTTATTTACAAAATACCGGGTGCGGAGCCGTCACCGGCACCACGAAGGGCGAATTTGAGTATACATGAGGCGAAGATAGCGGAGGAGCTAGCAAGACAGCTGCTCAATGAGGACTTTATTGAGAGATCAACATCCTCAATAGTCTCACAACCGAGAATAGTGCCGAAGCCAGGAGGAGAATGGCGCCTGACAGTTAACTATGCTCGTGTTAACAAGGTGCTGGAGGAAGAGAGAAATCCTCTCCCGACATTAGAAGAAGGAAGGAGAGTACTGCGGAATGCAAAATTCTATTCGGTCATTGACCTTAAGAATGGCTTCTGGCAGATACCACTGGAGGAAAAGTCCAGATGGCTGACGGCGTTTGTGGTGGGTATGGAAATATACCAATGGAAAGTGCTTCCGATGGGCCTCAAGCAAGCCCCAGGACTTTTCCAGAAGGCGATGCAGAAGATGTTGAGCAGTCAGTACGATGATTTGTCTGACGGTGGCTTTATGAGAAGGCGGGGACAGAAGGTGGGAGAATATGCATTTTGCTATATCGATGACATTATCGTATACTCTAACACAATGGAGGAGCATATCGATCATTTGTCCGATATATTCAGGCGCATCGGAGCTTTTGGCCTGAAGTGCAATCTAAAGAAGTGTCAACTTGCCAAGACGAGTGTGACATACTTAGGGTACGAGATCTCCCATAATCGAGTCTCGATATCCAAAGAGAAGAGGGAGGAGATTATGAATCGACCGATACCGAAGAACCGCACTGAATTGCACTCATTCCTTGCGATGGCGCAATACTATAGCCAGTTTATACCCGATTGGGGTGCAACACGGGCTAAAGTGGAGAAAATGATAGATTTTGGAGACTTTGAGAAGTGGGACGAAGAGGCTTTGCAAGCGTTTCATGCGCTCAAAGATCTCATTTACAAAGACCCGAAAGACGGAGGACTGGTGTCAACGATGCCCGACTTTACGAAACAATTCGTAGTCGATACAGACGCATCTAAGTTTGCGATTGGGGCTGTATTACAACAAGAGGATGAGGAGAAGAAATTACGCCCAATCATGTTTATTAGTAGGAAGTTGTGTGCGGCGGAGAGAAACTATTGCACAAGGCAAAGAGAGGCGTTGGCGGTAGTATGGGCCCTCAAGAGGCTCAGAGAGTATTTGTGGGGAGGACCTCAATTTACTGTCAGAACTGATCATCATAACCTGTTATGGTTGATGAATCATGAACAGACGGGACGGCTGGCGCGGTGGCAAGCGTTCTTGTCTTGTTTCGATTTTACAATGGTCCATCTACCGGGAAAGCGAAATGTGGTCGCTGATAGCCTCTCTAGGCTAGAGTTTAACTCAGAAGTATCGGCGTTGGTGTCCACGGTGGAGATGGAAGACTTGTCCACTGACAAGGTGTATGAGGTCAGCCACATTGAGGCGATGGAGATGGCGAGTGGAGTCCGATATGACCGCACAGGTCTACGGTACAGTCCACAAGGCCCGGATCACGGGATATGTTGTGAGCTACATACCCAGGAGGACGCTGAGTGGTCCTATGAGGTATATGAGAATGCGAAGGCGAACATAAGAGAGGAAGAGGAGACGCAGGAAGTTTATGCGGAGCCTCCTCAAGAGCGGAGAAGTGACCTAGACGATGACCCGGAAAGAATCGGGGTACGGCTAGAAGATGGTACTATCCATATAGCCTCGCCTACCGCATGGAGGCAACAACAGGCTCAAGATCCGGAGTTTAAAGAACTGATACAGTTATATCAGAACCCGGATGAGCTACGGATGACGAAAGCGATCAAAGATCAGATGAAGGAGATGGGATGGAGAGATGGTCTACTGTGGTACAAGGGCCTTCACGGTCGCTATGCGTCACAGCCGGACAAATGGACCCTTTGGGTACCGGAGAGTCTGAGACGATTTATATTTGTCGCAGCCCACAATTGCCCACTTTTGGCGCATCCGGGTCGACAACGAACTCATATGTTCGTAGCGAGGCGATTCTGGTGGAAGAAGATGAAGGAGGAGATAGATCAGGCGGTGGATGCATGCATCCCGTGCAAGATAAACAAAACACCACTGAAGGCAAATTTCGGCCTGATTGGCGAATTTCCTCTTCATGCGGGGATGTTTGAGTTTATACACATTGATAATGTGGGACCTTTCCCAGAACCGAAGGATGGTTACAAATACCTCCTTACGGCTATTGACAGAGCCACCAACTATGTGTGGATCATCCCTGTCAAAGACGTTACCGGCAAGACGACGGCCGAGGCGCTGATCGATAGGATCATCTCACAGATCGGAGTACCAAGAAAGATATGTTCTGATCGAGGCTCGGACTTTAATAACGAGGTCATCGACAAACTATCTAAGTATTACGGGATGAAATGGCAATATGTTACTGCCTATAACCCGCGAGCAAATGGGAAAATCGAGCGGGTACACAGACCCCTCAAAGCCTCGCTAAAGATGTATTGCACGAAGAAGGAGAATCAAAGAGCATGGGTCGAGGCAGCACCATCATTTGCGTTTGCAATGAACTGTCTACCCTCTACGGCGTTAGGAGGCTCGAAGAGCTCAATCTCGCCATATCAGTTAGTATATGGGCGTGAGCCTGATATCCCGACTTCGCTCCTTCACCCAAAAGACACTTGGGCGGATGCGGATGAGTTGTTTGGGATGAGACTTAGAGTGAAGATGGAGGCGGAACAAATAGTCAGGGCGCATAGAGAGGCGGAGCGCCGAAAGACTGATGCTGAAGGGGTGTGACAAGCGCACTTGGATCAGATCAAGTTCCAGGTCGGGGATATTGTACTATTGTACCATCCTCAAGTCCCGAAGGGAGTCAGCTCTAAGCTGTTCACTCACTGGAAAGGACCTTATCAGATTATGGAACAGACGGGACCTCTGAATTACAAGATCAGGGGTAGAGGGAAGGTGCAAATTGTGAATGTAAGAAGGCTGATTAAGTATGATCCCTTCTTACTGGAAGATGAATCCGTTGAGGAGGCGTTAAAACGGATGAAGGATGATTTCAAAGAGGTGCCGCCCATCCACAAGGAGGCTGGCATAGACCAAGACGATGCTTATCGGGCACCGATAGCTGAGAAGGAGGAGAGTGAGGTGGACAGCAAGGAGAAGACTGACCGCATAAGAGCGGTGGGGACTCAGTCTAAGTCTCCGCGAGAGCATAGCGGAAAGAAGGAGAAGATCACAGAGGCGCAGCTAAGGAGAGCGCGGAATGATCTTATCAACGACCAACCGAGGAAGGCGATGAGGTCGATGAGATCAAAGGACGTCCACCAGGAGGAGGAGGGGACGGACACTGACCCAAACGCGGGCAACGTTGAGATTGTCCATGAGCGATGGAAGGAAGGCGATGCGATAGCAACCATCGCATGGGTGAAAAATGTTTTCTATCTGATGAGACCAGCGGAACAACATGTCGCTGATGACACTCTCTCAGACTTATACTTGATGCGGGTCGTGGCGGTCCCACGACAGATGCGTGTCACACGGACACTCAAAATATCATCAGCCGCAAAGATAGTACAACCGATACTCCAGTTCTGGAGAAGTATGGACCCGGTTGAGGTTCCAAAGGCAAGACATTATCTGCCAGTATATAAAGACGCAAAAAGTCTCGAGACATGGGATGATACAATTACTCCCAGAGACAAGGATTACACTGCGTGGACCATTCAGACACTGCCAAGAGGAGTGCTTGATGTCCCTTTTGAATTATCGTTGGGCGGAATCCCTAATAAGATCTGGGACATTCTCGAACAGTCAAAGTTCGATCTGACTTTTGTTGGTGGTCCTCCACCAGGCAAAGAAATCCGCGCCAGACGACGAAGGCAGTGACAAAGAAACTATTTTTCTTTATGCGTCTCAAATAAACTGATTGATTGCCCACGGCGTATCATGATTTGATCATGCATCATCAGTTATCAATATGAATATTAAAAAGACTCAGTGATATAAATTGGCATTCGATCGCAACATACGAGTGCGAAAGGTCGATCGACGATGATACTACACCGTATACGGGGATCGCTAGTGTATTGAGCGATGGTGTTCCCGGGTATGACCCTTTCCAAGTCCTGGGATGATGTTCTCGAAAATGAAATGTTCTCTGAAACTTTCATTAAATTATTTTTTACGATAGATTTTTTACGGTCGTACCTGAGCACGGTCAATCTCTACTTGTGTCGGTATATCGCAGGGTCGGGTACATACACCTCGACTTCGGATATAGCTATTAGGACTGGCCCCCTAATACTATATCATAGGATATCCGCCTTATACAAGGGTAATCATTAAAAAAGACAATGTACTTACGATCTCCCTGTGAATAATAATAATAATAATGATAATGATAAGAAGAAGCAGGAGATCAAAGGGGGAATCGTACTACAGCACCACGTTGCTTGTATTTTTTAATTAATAGTACGTTTGTTCTTGACATACTGCAGAAAAAAAAATTTGAGGGGAAGGAGTTCAAAATTTACAAGAAAGGCTAGAGAATCCGCTTTGACGTGCCGTATGAGGATATATTTATCGTCTTTTAGTGTCTATCCGTGGGTCGATGCGCTGTGTGGCATGACTCCATAGCGCATACTATTTGCAGAAAGAAATCAGAAGGTGTATGACGAAAATGCTATTTCCGTCATAAAATCGGGAGGGGGTACTGTAGGCATCACCCCCCGGATAGCAGGTAAAAAGTACCTTTTCCTGGTGACAGGTGCACCAGCTTGTTTTTCAGTATTATTTGTCCGGATTGGACCTGATGCCATTTTATTCCTGGTCTGTTGCCGTTTTCCTTTTTGGCTTCACTGAGCTAATACAACGAGACATCATTCTCATTCTTGAGGACTGTGTTTGGTTGTATTACCGACTTTTTACGAGCTATCGTTGGGGGCATTAAAGTTATTATACTTATTATTAAAGTGCGTATTCCCATACCGCGTTTAGAGACTTGCAGGTGTTGCCAACATTGATCCTGAAAGGGATCGGGAAAGGTTCCCATAATGAGTACGAGCAGTTACTCAAAGGTTATGAGCCTTGGAGCCGAAAAAGAGTTGGGTTTTAAGCAGTCTTACATTCCGCAGTTGGATGGGAGGAATCGCAACTATTCAGACTTTGCATGGAAGCTTGAGAGCTATGCACGAGGCGTAAGTGCCTGGCACGCAGAGTGTGTCAAACTGGCGTTATCAGACCCAACTAGAGCAAAACTGAAGTACCCCTATGATCCCGTTAAGGCATTGGAGATAGAGGAGAAAGAGATGCCCGAGGAGCCAGAGTCTGAGGATACCCCAGACGAAGGATCTGACACAGACGCAAGCGCGTCTACTCAGAAGAGACCACTAACCCTAAAAGAAGGCAAAGTGACAGAAGAAAAGCCAAAGGATTGGGCTAGGCTAACAGAAGAGCAAAAGAGAGCTTGGAGAGAGAAAAGAGCCAGAAAGCAAAAGAGAGAGAAAAGACGACAGTCCAAAAGGCAGCATTCGATAAGAGTAAAAGCAATCTCGAAAGAGAAAAAGCACTACGAACGAATGAGAACTTTGCAACTAATGCTCGCTGTCGCATTCTCGCATGAAACCGTTGTAAAATACCTGAGAACCAAGAAATATAACGGGCCTATCGAGATGATAGAAGTAGTGCGGGCGAAATTCGGCTCAACTTCCGGGGTTCAAAAGAAAATCAAAGCGAAAATTTTCGAAGATACATATCCAAGACCCGGACAAAATGTCGATGCATGGCTGAGTGATTATATTGCCCTGAAATGTGAGGTAGAGAGCAACAGAACACACCCATTCGAAGAAGACGACCTCATAAGAACACTCGTAGACAAACTCTCAAACCACCCCGCATACGGAGAGGCGTTCAAATCATTACACTACAGCATCCCATCCACCATGAGACCCAAGTTCGAAGACGTGGTAGAAAGCGCTAGAGACACGTGGGCGATGTGGAGGAGGGACAAGTGGAAGAAAGAAGAACGAAAGGAGAGAGAGAAGCCCAGAAGAGAGAAGAAAGAAACCAATCTCATGATGGACGATCAAGGGGAAGATGGGGAGAGAGGAAAGTGCAAACCAATCAGCAAGCTTAAGAAGAAGGAGGAATGGTGGCTGAAGGTCACGTGTTTTGCATGTGAAAAGAAAGGCCACACCAAAAAGTATTGTCCAGACACAAAGGCCAAGAAGCAAAACCAAGAGAGAGATGACAGACAAAAACGAGATCGGTACAAACAGAACAAAAAGACACACAACAAGAAGAACAGGCAGAAGAAAGACATAGCTCTGCTGAGAGAAGAGGAGGAGGAAGAAGAGAGCGGGACAGAAGAAGACGCATTACTCATTCACATGGGG
>WBZZ01001045.1:27500-42500 GCA_019918135.1 Paulinella micropora | reverse complement strand
TAAAAATAATATAAGATATGAGTAGTAAGATAAAATAAAAATGACGCTCCTGCTAGAGCCGTTCCCTGGGCCTGAAATATCGTGTATGAGTTTGCCTATGTATTTGATGAAGGAACATACAATGACTTTGGGTGTAGCACACTTATATGACAAAAAACATTCAACAAATCGGCCGAAAGCCTAGAAAACTAACCAGGAACTATAGACTGGAGAAGCTCTAACAGACGCAAGAAACATGACAAAACACATTTCCTGAACATATCCAATAAATCCTACATGTTTGTGTATGTGTATTTGCATAAGGAATGACGCGAGCTTGTTATATCAAACAAACACAGGTGCAGCCCCCAGCAACAGAAAGGATGTGAGCTGTACAAAGGTGTAGGGTTGTGTTGCAGACATAACTGCTATGGATGCATGTTGGCTTAGATGTAGGTAAATGCATGCTATGCTGTGTGATGAGTGCATGAAGACAAAACAATCGAGAAGAAGAAGAAACGTAACAAGTGGTGGAAACAACAGACCAACCAGGTACGGTGATCATGACACAGCGATATATACAGCCTTGGATAATACAGCCAAGCCAGGAAACAGTTGTTAGTCATTACGAAAGAGTTAGAGAGCACTTTGGCTGTCCTTCTATCTCAAAACATCCTGTGACTCAGTTGCTCGAACAGGAAACAAACATGACAACCAACCTCTTTGCCCAGAATTTCGAAATGCATGATTTCCCACAGCTCCAATTCTACCAATAACCTATTTGCAAAACCTTCAAACAACAATTAATCACTTATGTGCTTTCGACATGCCAGACTGCTCGAGAAAAGGTACAGAAAAGCAGACAAACTGTCTGCATTTCCAACATAAGCCAGACAGCAGAGAACTTTTTTTTTTCTCAAGAACCAGCCAAAAACATAGCCGCAAACGCCACAAAACAGAACAAAAATAGTGCTTTCTACCGCAGAAACAGGAAAAAAGAATACCACCAAAGCCGCAAAATATTTACCACCAAATTTACCACCAAATATTGGACCAAACCCGAGCCGCCCGTTTCCAAGGGCAGTTTCGCGCCGGGCCGGAAACAGGGTCAGGTGCCACTTGACTAGCTTGAAATAAGGCATTTTTCAAAAACCTCTCATGTGAAAATAGCGGTGCAGGGATTCTATCTGATAAA
The DNA here is from genome assembly GCA_019918135.1 of Paulinella micropora. NCBI lineage: Eukaryota > Cercozoa > Imbricatea > Euglyphida > Paulinellidae > Paulinella > Paulinella micropora. Next base: position 41,326 of record WBZZ01001045.1, on the reverse strand, counting down.
ACTGTCCAGGCTGTCCTTTTACCGGCCGAGTAAGATCACCGCCATGCCACACAAACCTACCCGTCCCTGAGGTGTTCTCTGTCTCTGTACCAAATTATCACTTTTCCAGCAAAGGGCGAGCACGGACACTAGAGGTCCCATAATATAAGCCCTTGTTCTACAACGATTTATTAAATTGGGGGGGGGGGGGGGGGGGGGGGGGGGGTTCGTAAAGGCTAGAAAGAAAGGGAGACTAAAGGGCAAGTCAACATCAAATCTTCCTGCTTCACGAAGTCACAAGGTCCAACTTTCGCTGCCTTTCTTGATGTCTCTAAAGCGTTTGATTCTGTTGAGAGAGACATTTTATGGAGGAAGCTAGAGAGCATAGGTATGTCCTCCTTTTTTCTGTCTGTTCTCTGAAAGGTTTATATATATAACAGAGTTACTACAGACTAGAGTGGATGCGGCTGAAGGCATGTCTACTTGGTTTGATACCAATAGAGCTAGGGACAGTGACAAGACAAGGGTGCCCTTTGTCCCCGTTATTATACTGTCTATACACTGCAGGTTCACTTATAATTAGCAAATAATTTGCGCTCTTCAAGGAGTTACAGTTTCTGCTTAAGACAAGTGGCTTTCTTTCTCTTTGTCTTTGAGCTGCCTTTTATACATTGATGACATTTGTTTTATTATCAAATTCTGCCTGTGACTTGCAGAAACAATTAGATGTTTGTGGTAAATGGGCTAATTAATAAGAAAATAATGCTGAATTTAATCAAGCTTTAGACAAATCTATAATTGTCATATTTAATAATAAGAACACCAGGAACACATACAAATGGAACCCTAATCAGGCAGAATGTTCTTGAGACAGAAGCAATATTATAAATATTTGGGAGTCATTTTTGACAATTTTTCTTGGAATATGATGAAAGCTGAGACTAAAGAAAGGTAAGCAATCTATCAATATGGTACTTGCTATGGAAATTAGAAGGGGTGTTGCTCCTAACATAACCATGCAACTTAATATATTATTACCTCTTCTGTATTTCAATCCATGGGCTGATTGGGGGTCTGAATTTTGGCACCGGTACCCAAAAAGAACATGGGAAGAAGGGAATAAAATCAATTATTACCTAGCTCGTAAGATATTACGTATACCAAAAGATTTTCCCAATCTTGCTTATCAAGGGGAGCTAGGTTTGCGGTCGTTAGTTGGAAGAGGGAATATGAAGAGATTCACTTTCTTAAAGTTAAGTCTCCGCTTTCTTTTCCTGACCACAGCGAGCTAGCTTACTACAACATATGTTCAGAATTATTTTTTTGAACACATTAACTAAAACTAATAATAATTGGCTGGGGAGGATATTAATTGAAACTAATAATAATTGGCTGGGGAGGATATTAATTGATCTTAAAATTATCAAGCCTGAATCTTCCAGACAACTTTTTAAAACAATAATGGCCAATGCTTTATTTTATTAAGAATAACTCTGAGGCTGCCATCAAAATGCTTGTACATTATTATGAACAACAGGTGTGGGTTAAGAATTTGTCCATTCATTGTCGAATTTATCTTTCTATCAATTAGTTAAGAAAAATTGATTGATGGAACTTTATGTAAAGAAAGGTAACTATGAAGGCGCGAGAAGACTGATTTCTCTTCCTAGAGCAGGTTGCCTTAGTCTTGGTCTTATTCATAGGGGTTTTGGTACACCCGTGAATATTCCCTGTGGACTTTGTACAACAAATGTACATTCTGAACTTCATGTCTTTAATTGTGCTTCATGAGCAACAAAGCCTATCCTACAGTCTCAAAATTGTAGCTAAAGTATGTTGGCTCGACTTTTTCCGCTGATGGTTCTTTTCCAATACTCATTGAACATCTTTATTAGGTACATGGTCCTTGAAATCTTCTTTTCATATTGATACTCTGAGGGTTTTTTAAATGACTGTTAATAATATGTAGCCATTAAAGAGCTTCTATAAGCTCTCGAGGTTGTCATGAAAACCTATATATTAGGTATCGTTGGTATATTGGAGGGAAGAAAGAGTCGTGGGATGTTGTGACAGTTGGGAGTTCGACACTCGATGATAGATAGTTTTTTTTACTTTAGTGAATCGGATTAGGACTCTATGATAGGCAGATTACTATTAGCTTGACTTTTCCGTGAGTCATAAATTCCAGTAGTGCTAGTCTTGCTTCTGGTTTGTCTTTAGGAGTATAGTTTCCGCAAAGGGGACTGCTTTTCTATTAAACTACTACTACTACTCCGCCTTTTCTGCCAAGGTTTGCATAATATTCTATCTTCATGCCTCTGGTCGCTTTCTTCCTTTTTTTGCATGGCGTGTTCGCGGACTGCTACTGCCAATCGGGGGCCATCGCCGCAACGAGGACGAGCTTGACACCCGCTGATAATTACGTGCGCGCCTTGCTGACGACGACCTCCATTCAGGGCATCCCGCTGCAGCAGATCGGCTGCGTCACCATCGATACCCCTTCTTTCCTGAAACAAAAGGTGGAGCTTGAGGTCATGAAAAGCAACTCCTGGTCCATCGCTCTGGCGTCTAACTGTTCAATCAGTTCATTCTTAGTCAGCGCCAGCTATGAGGACTCCGAGCTGCTGGTTAACGTCGTCGCCATCAAATCTTCGGCTGCCAGCAAGGTTGGCGTGGCTAAGCTGAGTGTTTTTGCATCGCTCGCCTTCGGCTTGGTCGCTGGCTCTCAGCAGGTGTACTGCAACAAGCAAGTACCTGTCCCGATTGCAGCGGCCATACTCGGCATAGCTCAGGGCGCTGTTGCGCAAAGTGAAGCAGAATGCCGTTATGTAGTTCAAGTGACCACCCCGCACCCGTGCTTTGCGGCATACAGCACTAATACTGATTTGCACTGCTCCTTCGGGGCTAAGCTGGGCTGCCCAGTGAATGCTGCCAGCCCTTCCGGATTGCCGTCGCCGTCGCCGTCGCCGTCGTCGTCGCCTTCGTCGTCGCCGTCGCCGACCGCTTCTGTCAGCTCGACGCCCTCGGCCAGCGCTGTTTCTGTCAGCTCGACGCCCTCGGCCAGCCCGTCGCCCGTGTCTGCAAGCGTAACTAGTAGTATCTCCGAATCGCCTACTTCAAGCAGCAGCAGCAGCAGAAGCACGACACCCTCTTCCACAACTTCAACCAGTCCGAGCAGCAGTGCTTCCTGCACCACTTCACCCAGTCCGAGCAGCAGCGCCGTTTCTGCCAGTGCGTCTTCTACCCCTGAGTATTTTATCACCACGTGGCGTATTGACTGGCCGCAAACCGTTTACTTTCCTCTGGTAACGACTGAAGCGGGGGGGATCTACAACTTCGACGTGGACTGGGGAGATGGTATTCATTCTTTCTGCAACACCGCCATTTGTTCCCATACGTATTTTCAGCCTTCTTTGTACAACGTCTCCATTTCCGGGCTGTTGCACGGGTTTAGCTTTACCAACACATATATTTCCACCAATATGGGGCCTTATCTGGTTGATGTGTGGCACTGGGGAGGCGCCTGCCTTGGAAATGGTGGAGGCCAGTTCAGACAAATAGCACTCGCGCGTTGGTCAGCCTCAGATGCTCCATGCATCTCTCAGGTGACCGACATGAGTAACATGTTCTACTACGCCCAAAATTTCAACCAGCCGCTCGACAGCTGGGACACCTCTAAGGTGACCGACATGAGTAACATGTTCTCCTTGGCCCAAAATTTCAACCAGCCGCTCGACAGCTGGGACACCTCTAAGGTGACCGACATGAGTAACATGTTCTTCTACGCCCAAAATTTCAACCAGCCGCTCGATAGCTGGAACACGTCTAAGGTGACCGACATGAGTAGCATGTTCAAAGACGCCCAAAATTTCAACCAGCCGCTCGATAGCTGGAACACGTCTCAGGTGACCAACATGAGTAACATGTTCTACTACGCCCAAAATTTCAACCAGCCGCTCGACAGTTGGAACACGTCTCAGGTGACCGACATGAGTAACATGTTCTTCTACGCCCAAAATTTTAACCAGCCGCTCAACAGCTGGAACACATCTCAGGTGACCGACATGGGTGGCATGTTTTCTGGCGCCTTCACGTTCAACCAGCCGCTCGACAGCTGGGACACCTCTAAGGTGACCGACATGAGTAACACGTTCTACTCGGCCGAAGTTTTTAACCAGCCGCTCAACAGCTGGAACACCTCTAAGGTGACCGACATGGGTGGCATGTTTTTTGCCGCCTATCCGTTCAACCAGCCGCTCGACATCTGGGACACCTCTAAGGTGACCGACATGAGTAACATGTTTAACCGCGCCCAAAATTTCAACCAGCCGCTCGATAGCTGGAACACGTCTCAGGTGACCGACATGAGTAACATGTTCTACTACGCCCAAAATTTCAACCAGCCGCTCGACACCTGGGACACGTCTCAGGTGACCAACATGGGTGGCATGTTTTCTGGCTTCCCGTTCAACCAGCCGCTCAACAGCTGGGACACGTCTCAGGTTATCGACATGAATAGCATGTTCAAAGACGCCCGAATTTTCAACCAGCCACTCAATAGCTGGAACACATCTCAGGTGACTGACATGGGTTTCATGTTTTCTGGCGCCAACCTGTTCAACCGGCCGCTCGACAGCTGGGACACGTCTCAGGTGACCAACATGTGGGGCATGTTTGACCTCGCCCAAAATTTCAACCAGCCGCTCGACAGCTGGGACACCTCTAAGGTGACCAACATGCGTTACATGTTCTACTATGCCTCAAAATTCAAACAGCCGCTCAACAGCTGGGACACCTCTAAGGTGGGGACTAGCTGTGACTATTTTGGTTACAGAAGCGGCCTGTGTGATGATCTCGTACCACGAGGCACTTGTGAGTTCATTAACTCGGTTGACGCCTGCAGTGGGTAGACCGGTCGTTTGATATCATTGAATTTAAATGTTTTCCATCGAATTTTGTTTACATAAAATATATATATATATATATATATATATATATATATATATAAAATGACAGGATAGGAAGATCATATATACACTTAGTGGTATTAATAGTGGTAGAGGGGGGGGTCTGAATAAAGTACCCGGTCAAATTTACAGCTTCCAAATCATTTTTTAAATTTACCTGCAGCTTGTTCAGCAATGAACAAAAAGAATTTGAAGCATAAAACCGTAGTTTTCGGTAAAATTTAAGTTAACATTAACAGTTTCTTATCATGAACTATCTGAAAATATATACTGAATAAAAAATGATCAGCAGCTCAGCTGCGAAAATCACCCGGTGGCAGTGATTTATTAGTTGTCCGTGTCATACATACTCACATGACAGCCACGCACACTTGATTTTTTTTTTTTTTTTTTTTTTTTTTTTTTTTTTTTTTTTTTTTTTACGCAAGCACTGTTTTAATAGAATACTTGCCACTCGTAGAAGTGAGTGGGAAGCAGAAGAGATATTAATAAAATGGAAGAGGTATCAAGAGATACAAAAAGAGAAAACATGAAGTGTAAAAAAAAAAAAAAACAGTCACAGTTTAAGGTCATGCCGAGACCGGATGCAGTTTAGCGTCATGCACAGGACGTGATATATATATTAACCCTAGGGTTAATATATTTATGAAAATTAAGCCATGATTGCTGCAATCACGGCTGCTTTTTGATTCAGTGAAGTACTGGCAGGGGCCGTAAATATTAATACAAAAACATGTAATTCTATGTTCATTAGTGACTCAGTATGAAAACGGAGGCAAAATCTAGTCATTGAGTTTTTGCCCTTTTTAGTACACGCCTTTTTTTATTGTAAAGAGCACATCTGAAATTATATTAAGTAAAAATAAAAAAATAAAACGTGACTTTTGAATTTGAATTATTTATTAAGTGTTAACGGTAATATGTATTTATTTTACTACAAAAAATACTTTTTTTTTATAAGGTATTAATAAGAGGGTGTAAAAATTTGGTGTAATATAATTCAAGATGCGAGCTTTCTACTTGAAATCTGTAAACCTTTTTGAAAACTGTTGGCTGGTTCAGGAGGAGATGTTTCCTGGAGTTTGGGCTATTTCTGACCATTTTTTGGAAAACTTCTTCAGTCAAAATTCAACGGCCTGTAAAATCGTGTCATTTCAACAAAAACTCAGTGAAATTTCAACGAGTCAACTTGAAACTGCCAACCCAAATTCCAACGAAAACAGCCTCAAAAACTCATTACTATATAAGTTTTTTTGAACGGTGACCTTGGCTTGAATGCGGTCGATATTCATAGCAATCATGATATTATTAAATTTCAACGGCGACGCTGACTCATAAGAAGTTTTCAAGTTTTTCTAAGTTTTCTTCCGCGGCTCAGCTGTCAGTGCCAGCCGCTCTGGAGCCCGAGTGAACAGGAGTGGGAACTTAACTGGCAGTGAGTGCCAGAATTGAAGTTCCAAGGCTACTACAGCACTCACTGCGGCCGGGCCTTGGTTGGCGGGTCTTTCTTCGGTTGAATTCTATTGGCTGCCCTGAGGCGGTTCCTCAACTGATTCCGGAGCGCCCCGGAGCCTATCTAGCCTCCGTTCCCGGCCCGGGCCCAGGCACGATCAAGTGTGACCACCTGAACTTCCGAACTTTTTTTTTTTTCCCACGATCAAGTGACCACCAGTGAAGATTTTTTTTTTTTTTTTTTTTTTTTTTTTTTTTTTTTTTGTTCCCCCTCCACTGACTGTTGACCAACTTTTAATGATAGAATAGCTTTGAGTAACTGCTCGTACTCATTATGGGAACCTTTCCCGATCCCTTTCAGGATCAATGTGGGCAACACCGGCAAGTCTCTAACAGCGGTATGGGAATACGCACTTTAATAATAAGAATAATAACAGAACTGACACCGCGGCAACCTGCCACGTCACGAAACTGACTAACTAAGATATAGGTAGGATGACTGGTCCCGTCATAATGACTCTATCTGAGTTAGGTAAATAAAGACTGATGTAAATATGACTGTAAGAGGATGTAATAGAAATCTTCCCATTCACTTTGGTAAAACTAGTTGTCCGGCCTATTGACAAACAAACTACCTAAGTAACGGTAATTGTGACCACTAGAAATAGCTATGACCAACGCTCCCCCTTAGTTATTTGTCAATGCTAAAACGGTTACAATACGTAATAGTGAAATGAAAAATTTTCAAGCGCTTCCCGTAGAGGGGTATCAAAGTCAAGAAAAACAATATGTATGTGAAAACACAAAAATGTAAGAAAACACGAAAATAAATGTAAATTCATGCGTTTTGAGGTAAAAATAAGTTGTGATGCTACTGGTCCCCACTACCCACCGGGAAAGTCTGGTCCGCCCCCCACCGGCCACCTAGCCTCCTGTGAGGCCTAGTCCAGGTCTCCTCTCAGTCGGTCGCTGTCGTAACCATCGGTATCAACTTCGACATTATGGTCCTCATCAGCGTTGTAGTTTCCGAAGATAATTCGTGGCTGTCTGATCCATTCCGTTAAAACCGTCTTCTCCGTCAACATAACAAAAAAGAGGTTGGTTCAGGTACCACTCCTCGTACTGGTCCAGTATGACGTCGTAGGCTAAGTCGTTCACCCATCGGATTGATCTGACGCTCCACCCTACCTTGCTTCATTGCTGGCGTAAAACGCTCGTTGATATCTAGCGGGGTGTCGAACTCGTCGTCCCACCTGTAAAGGAGGGTCGACATAAGCCTACCTCTGACTAGGACGTTGTCCTCGTCTATCCTTATGGGGCGTTTAAGAATCACCATCTGTCCGTTTTGGTGAATGATAGACCGGTGATGTACGTGATCCATCCTGCCTGTGGACGCTATGTTTACAGGCAGCCTCGGATCTAGCAACATAGGTCTTGAGACGGTGACAGGCTTTCCTTGCCCGTTGATTCTAGTGACTCTAGCTGTCCCCTCCTGCTCTATCTCGCATTCACCGTTTGCGGTTACTAACTTGACTGGGGGAACTGACTTGACGTCATGCAAAATCTCCGCATTGCAAGCTATATCCCTCGACGACCCACTGTCTTGCACCATGGTCCTCCTTCTGTCTCTGCTACCTTCTCCATCTAACACTAACGCATACTGCTTTCTGGTTTTGGATTTTGATGGTGGTGGTGGCTTTGTGGTGCTGATGTCATGGGTTTGTGGTGGTGAGGATGGTGAAGTGCGTGATGCTCGTGCGATGTACACTCCCTCTATCGCTCTCACTACCTCCGTCAAGAACTCGTCTACCACTAGCTTCCCTTCGTCTATTCTTTTCACTTCTCCGTTGCTCTCCCTTACGCAGACTGTGTTGAGTTGCTGTGCAATGTCTGCTATGTCTTTGAATGTGATGAGCGGTGGGGTGGTGGTGGGGGTCGGTGTTGGTTGAGGTGGACCTTTTTGGGGTGTTGGGGTCGCAGTTGTCGCTCCCTTCTGGCTCTCCTTGGCCCCTGCACCAACACTGGGCCGTACAGCAGACGCCGTACTCCCATCACCATCGTGAGTATCCTCCTCACTGACATAATCACTCGCTTTCCCCCCCGGGTTAATATTTTACCCACAGACTTCCTGGTTGACGAAATCACCTTTTTTCTGACATTAGTCGATATTTCATCTATCTATCTATCTATCTCTATCTATCTATCTATCTATCTATCTATCTATCTATCTATCTATCTATATATATATATATATATGTATATATATGTATATATGCCTCCCTACCTATCTATCTATCTATCTATCTATCTATCTATCTATCTATCTATCTATCTGAAACATTAATTACAATTTCATTCGCTTTGCTATCGCATTCTTTGACTCATTCGACATTTATCTTATTTATAGAACCTGTGGATCTATTGCATGTCGTGGGAGTGCATTCCTATAAAAATAAGATAAGTAATATCAATAAATATTATTATATAATATTATCGAAAATTTTAAGTGCTTCTTCAAATTTCACACATCAAACAATTTTGTTTTGCTTCTTCAAATTTCACACAAGACTAAAATTTAAATATCACATACCTTTTTTGTTGTTGAAGTAGTTCGTGTTCTGTCAGTAAGAGGATAATGTTTTGCAGAAGAAATTATCTTATTCCTTTCAGCAACAACACATCATCAAACAACAACAGCACTAACAACAACTACAACAACGTACTTTAGCTTTACTTGCAAGGAGGATGGAGATGATGAAAACGAAGGTGATGAAGATGAAGATGAAGATGAAGATGAGGAAGAAGAAGGATGAGGAGGATGAGGATGAGGAGGAGGAGGAGGAGTAGGAGGAGGAGGAGAAGAAGAAGAAGAAGAAGAAGAAGAAGAAGAAGAAGAAGAATAAGAAGAAGAAACTAAAGAAGAAGAAGAAGAAGAAGAAGAAGAAGAAGAAGAAGAAGAAGAAGAAGAAGAAGAAGAAGAAGAAGAAGAAGAAGAAGATTAACCTTGGATCTCATTGACTCGCTAGATAGACCAGAGATGGATGTTGAGGATAACCCATCGCCTGTTCCTACTTTACCTATAAATGATCCTGTTCCTACTTCTACGGCTCCTGGCCCTGATCCGAGTGCTATCCAACCGTCTAACCTATCAGAGACGGAAGATGCCACCACTTGCGACAGCAATCATAATGCTTTGGTGTATCCCACTACCTGTCCTATCAATTCCACTGCTTCATGTGCTGCGAGACCATTTTCAACTCCTGCAGCTATAGCACTGCACATCAGACGCAACCACATTCCACTGCTAGCGGAACAGACCTGGATTATATCAGCTGCAGGACTTCAGATGTGTCCCAACTGCAATGAACCATACGCTAGATTAGCGGGTCATAGATCCAGACCAGGAAGCGCATGCTACCTTGATTCACCTGCCACTGCTCCCATCATTTTACCTATCGAAGTTGTGAATGAGCCTACCTTTGTGTCCCCTGTAGAAGAGAATGTGCAGTATGATCCTTGTTTCTTTCTCCCTACTAACCGGCTTCACAAGAAAATTCGTCCGCGTGCTTGGCCACTCTTGCATTCTGCCTTTCGCAGCGTAGTCACTAAATATGCTGATGCTGTTGAATCGGAAGATCAACCTGCAAGGAAAACTGCTTTCCTGAACATCATCCGTGCTCCGGCACTACTTCTACGACACGTAAGAGGTGGTACACGCAGACTCAACACACAGCTTGCTTCTCAACTGTCTAGAGGAACTGATGAAAGCATCTGGACTGCTCCCTTTCCAACTAGTCTACCTGACAGTAAAGAGGATAACAGAGAGGAACACTGGACAACTCCTCCTTCCACCAGCCACCTCAACCATGCCATAAGACTCGCAGAGGAGCTAGCATCATCCAGTAATAGGAATCTGGGAAGAGCTGCCAACGTCCTAACTAGTCCTGGACTCTTACTGCTAACAGCTCCTGTTATAGAGCAATTAAAGCAGTTACACCCACATGCTCCTGAACAAGAGAGCATACCAGCCCTTCCACACGATGCTTCGAGACTTATCATTGAGAAAGAAGCTATCTCACCTGCTCTGCTCCGACAGTGCACAGGAGCTTCACCTGGACTCTATGGCTACACTTCTGAGATCCTCTTTGCGTTATCTAAGGATCATGAATGTCTTAGAGGCATACACTCCCTTGTTTGTGCTATAGCTAATGGAGACCTAATGCCTATAGAACGCTTGTTTCTCTACGCTGCACCTGTCCTTGCCTCCAAGAAGTCACATCATGCAGGACCTACTGATCCACCACGCACAATCAATACAGGCTCACCCCTGATCAAGATAGCAGCAACTATTGCGGTCGCGCATGTTCGATCTGAGTTTCCCACTATCTTCCCCAGCATTCAATTTGGGGTAGGCTTCCCAGGTGGACCTGAGGCTGCCATTCATAGCTCCAATGCTCATCTGCGAAGTCATCCAGATCATGTGATGCTCAGTGTAGACTTCGTTAATGCCTTCAATCTACGGCACCGAAGTGCTATTCTGAAAGGAGTCCTGGAAACTCCTCAGCTGAAACCAATTTGGCGGATCATCTTTCAAGCTTATTCGCAACACTCTCTTCTTCTTGTTAGACACAACGGCTCTGTTCTAGACTCGTTCCTATCTCAATGCGGAGTCAAACAAGGCTGTGTCCTTGCAAGCCTACTTTTTGCGCTCAGCGTTCAGCCTATCTTTGAGAAATCTCTCTCTGGCAGCGCTGTTGGAGTTGCTCTCATTGATGACTTTAACATCATCTGCTCTCCTTCCGATGTGGCTGAATCGTATGACAAACTGCTGTATCTGCTTGCAGAAGACAATGGATGTCTACAAATCTCGGTTCCTAAACTGCGTCTCCTTCTACCACCCGGAGCTACTTTTGCATCGAGCCACCTTACTACTCTGGCACCGTTACTTCTACAGCTTGATGCTGATCATATCTTCCGTGGATTCATGCACACGCTTGGAGGTGTGGTATACTATCCACACTCGTCTGACACAGCAACGGAACAAATTGCTTCACTTCAACCTGGAGCTCCTATCAATACCACGTGCTCTACTCATGCAGAAATGGCACTTGGTGTCGTCTCATGGGCTCTTGAAAGAGCTCAATCTCATGCTCCTACAATGCGTGCACTTCTTTATCCAGGCTTATCTACTGCTTCAGCTCTTGCCATACTCAACACGTGTGTTCAAAAAAGAATGAGCTACACTATGCGCGTCCTGCCTCCTCATCTGTCTATGAGGGGTCTACATCACTTTGATAACCTGACTTATCAATGCTTGTGTCCCGACTGGGCATCAGTACTCCCCTACATCCCTTGGCACAATCGCTCATCCGCTTGCCAGGAAGATATGGAGCGTGCTGTCCGCAACAGAAATCCCTCCTAGCACATGCTGCCTACAGCTCCTCACTCATGCTAGCTATCTCTTCTCGTGCAATCCCGGAGCAACAGGATCCTAGACGTTTGCTCACTACCAATGGAGACGTCCTCACCGACTCTTACAACTCCTTGGAACGGAATGGTGTTCCAATTGCTGACATCAGGCCACTACTCACGCCTGGCATCATCCCGCCTAATCACATCCAGAGTAGATTTACTCGCTCTATCTACTCCACACTACGCAATCGGCTGCTTCTGCAAGGAAGAGATCAACATGGTCCCGCTTTCCCTGCACTAATGCTATCGGCTGCACAAGAAGGAGCTCGTGCACTACCATTCTCAACTATCCATGTAAATCCTGAACTCTCGCTCAGAGACACTGAGATTGAAGCTGCACTCTTAGCCAGACTGCCCCAATTCCCTTTGTCTGGTATTCCTACTACTGGCGTTAACTGCACTGGCTGTCAACAGCTACTACTCCCGACACTGCTACCTACCACTTTCTGACAAGGTCCTGTCCTGTAGTTGGAGGGGCTATCATAAGGCGACATGATAGCTATGTTAAGATGTTTGCCACTTTTCTTCGACGCTGTGGAGCCGTCGTCGAAATTGAACCAGACCATCTACACTTTCAAGATGCGACGAGGGAGCATCCTGATCTACGCGTTTGGTGGCGTCCTGCTAATATGAGTCCTCCTGATGTACTCATTGATGTTAGCTTCGCCTCACCAACTGCTCAAGCTTCCCTGAGGCTAGCAGCTACCACTCCGCTTGCTGCTGCATCCCAGCGTGAAGTCATCAAGCATCGCCAGTACGATCAACTGGCTGTGGCTTCAAATGCAACACTAGTTCCATGGGTTCTTGAATCCACTGGCGCTCTTGGTCGTGAAGCCTTGGGGTACCTTCGCAGAGTGCAAGCGTATTACGCTAGCGTGGTTCGTGGACTACCAGCTGCGCGAGACACGCTCGCTGATGCCATGCTTGATGATTTCCCTCGAAACCCACGTGGCATCCTACCCTACTTTCGAGCGATGTCTGCTGCTGAAACAGCGCGAAGCAACGCGCGAATCCTTGACTTAGCAAAGCGGCGCCTTTGGGATGCACCGCGATGCTCTCACTAGCTTAGTGATAGTTCGAATTCTTCTTTCTTCTTTTGTACATAGTCTCTTTTCCCTTCATTCTCCCTTTCCTACTATTCTTCTCCCCTCATATCTCCCTTTTCCCCTCTCATTTCTGTTCCCTCTTCATATCTACTTCTTTTCCTTTTTATTTTTCCTGTTTCTCCCCTCATATATTCTTTCTCTACTTATTGCATTTCCATTTCCTACTATACATATACATATATTCTTCCTTTCCTTTTCTTTACTCTCAGTTTCATCTCTTATTATTCATTTCTCCCTGCTTTCTATATTTCCTTATCATATATATATCTACCTGTTCTTCTCTTAAGCTTCTCCCTTCATTTCTCCCCTAGTTACGTTCTTTATATTTTTCCATTTTTGTTTCCTCTATCATATCTAGTTTTCATCCCTTTCCCCTCATTTTCTCCTACGAGTTGATAGTACTATAATTTCTGTTCCCCTATCATATCTACTTCATACTTTACTTTTTCCTCCTCGCTTATTTTATCATACATACATGCATTGACCTAGTTACGCTCTGACGTTAGTCTCTGTACAATTTTATTCTCATTAAGAAGAAGAAGAAGAAGAAGAAGAAGAAGAAGAAGAACAAGAAGAAGAAGAAGAAGAAGAAGAAGAAAGAAGAAGAAGAAGAAGAAGAAGAAGAAGAAGAAGAAGAAGAAGAAGAAGAAGAAGAAGAAGAAGAAGAAGAAGAAGAAGAAGAAGAAGAAGAAGAAGAAGAAGAAGAAGAAGAAGAAGAAGAAGAAGAAGAAGAAGAAGAAGAAGAAGAAGAAGAAGAAGAAGAAGAAGAAGAAGATGATGATGATGAAGATGAAGATGAAGAAAATGTGTGTGGGAAAGCAACGTGTTGAGGTGGGTAGGAAAAAAGCTT
>WBZZ01001045.1:7500-22500 GCA_019918135.1 Paulinella micropora | reverse complement strand
ACCACTTCCAGCATCTCTTGTCCACTAGAGTCCTCCGACCCAGAAGTGCTCGCACCGCTTAGACCCTGCTATGCTAAGGGGTGGGACCACGTCCAGCCGCTCGTCGACCCGCAAGTTGCCTCGCTCCTAAAACCGCCTGGGGTTTAGGGGTGGGGCAATTTTCAGCTGCTCCTGTTCGTAAGGATCTATGATCCTGAGATTGCCTAGAAGTTCCCATCTTCGTTGAAAGGAACCTCTAGGCAACCTCGTCCATTGTTGGAATGAACGGGCGCTATGACAGTGTCAAGGGTGCCGTGGCGTATTCGGCGTTGTTTGTTTGGTTTGGTCGTCTGCAGACATTTTCTGATAGCCACTCGGCAAGTGTCTACTTCGCCTTGACGAAGTTGCAAGTGTCTAGCGGTATATGTACAACCCATCTCTCTGGGTCTCGAAACTTGTTGCTCGCGGCAAGTGCCTACCCTGCCTTGACAGAGTGGTGCAAGTCAAATGATATGTACAGCCCTTCGCTGGGTCTTCATTAAGGAAAATAATCGTCCATCGTGTCCCCCTCGAGGTAGTCCATGTACGCTTCCTCTGTGGATGGTGATGACGGTTGGTCCCACTTCCATGTGAGTTGTTCCTCTGATGGTTTCTCAATCTCACGGTCGAGGTCCCGTTCCTGGTCCTCTGCCTCATCCCATGAGAGATTCTCTCCCACCTCCGATTGTGACGGCTGACTGTACCCGTAACCCGGGTAAAGGTCTCTGGCAATGATGCATGCCAGTTGTTCCTCGTACTGCTGTCTCCAGTACGGCCAGCTGTGTCGGAAGTGATAGATAAAGTCTAGCGACCGAGTCCGTGCGTGCCACTGGAACTCGTCACTCTGAATGGTTCTTTCCCATCCAGATCTGTCTCCAACCCTGTGTCTGTGACACCATGCCTCCAAACCCCGCAATCTGCCTTGGTGCGTGTTGGGTACATTTTCGTCAGGGTCGGCCAGTTCGTTGGCTAATTGGGATGTCATCGGGTTGCTGTCCCTCTTTAGCCTGAGGTACATGACGTGTAGCCACGGGAGTCTGTGCTCCTGTTGGAACCGTAGATAATACTGCTGACGTAGCCGAGCCGCGCCTCGGAAACGCGCAGGTATCCGGTGTCTGACGTAGCTCGGCCTATAGAGGAGGTGGTGGAGGTATGCCCAAAACCTTCCTATAGTACGCGAGCATGCTCCCCTGGATCGCTGGGACCCATGGGTTGTCGTATCTGTCTCGAAGGTAGTAGGCCCGGTACGCCTTAACCTCCGCCGGCAACGGTATGTTCGATTGATCGAGCAGCTGATAGTACGCATTGATATGCGACTGTGACCACTGCAACCTTCGTAACTCGTGCGGTTCGAGAAGCTGACGGGGTACTTTGCTGATTCCGTAGAACCGCAGCGCATGAGCGCGCTGATCATCATTCAGCGTCACCCACCCCTCTAGCTCTTTCGCCTGTTCGAACAGTTGCTTGTTGAACCGTATTGCGGTAGCTGTCATGGTAAGCACATACGGCGTGAATCCCGGTATCGGGTTTGCCATACGGTGCCATGTCGGCTCCGGTGTTAGCAACGGTTGCAAGCCGACTTGGAAGCCGCTTCTTCCTTCATATGCATGGTCGGGGCATCGATGCGGCCCGTAACGCTCCGGCGAATCGTATGCCCTTTCCGTAAGGTGCCACGTTCGTGAGCATCGAGGGTATACCCCGCCACGCACTTTTCCTAGCCTCACACTGCACCCTCAACTCGTTGTCTTCCTTCATGGGCGTATAACGCGCGAATTGACACGATGTTGGGATGCCCCTTTCGCCGTTCACAGGTGGATCCGGTGGCGGCAGGTACATCTGTCGAGGAAAATTTTGAACAAATGTGGGTCCGGTACCCAATTTACCTGATTGCCTACCAACCGTATCCTGTACGGTTCCTGCGACGGTTTGAACGGGTTTGTGCGTTGGTTCGTCGTGTGCGCGATCGACGGACATTGAAGCCGCAATCTGCGCTCCGCGTCTGTGATATCCGGGTATGGCGGGTAGATGCGTTGCAATCTACGCAACGCCGGGTCGAATGCGTATCGCACCGGCTTCCCATACTCTTCATCCTCGCACCGCGGATCCTCGAATAGGTGCAGGGACATTCCCCGCAGTATGTCCTCGGTCGCAATGTGATATGGCCGATACACTCGTGGGTTCCGCCTTATCACGCGATGTACCCGTAGTGGTACCGTGCCACAGTCCGAGTATGCATAAATGGGCCGGTCGATCGGTCCGTAGACCCCGAGAATGTCGTCGGTCTCATGGAAATATGCAGTGAAGTGCCCCAATGTGAGGTTGGCTCGGGCGGCGGGCAGCGGTGGTGCTGGTACGCCGGATCCGTAACCTTCGGCGGGTCGTTAGGCCGCTTTTCCTCGACTGGGTTCAGTCGTTCACTGTATTTGTCCGGTGTCAGGATGTCCTTATCACCAACCTTCAGCCAGTACTGACGACTACATTCCGCACGTCTCGCCGCCTTATCTGGACTGTCTGGTAGGTGTGGATTATCCCAACCCTCATCGTCCCATGAGAATCCCTCTTTCGCTGGGGTTTCCAGCCCTCTGGGTTCGTGTCCTCCTCCGTATCGGACGAGGCCGGTGTGCCCTCCGTCGGTTCAACCCCCATGTCAGCCGATGACTTCGCTGGGGTTGTCACTACCTCCGATTCGACCTCTGTGGCCCCTTGTTCGGGTGCCTGTGTGTCCACAACACTAGCCGTTGCCGTGTCACTTGAGTGTCGTACGGGTGTGAGCGGTTTGTTTGAACCTCGAAGGTCGAATCCCAAGGTTTCGCTTCCTTGTGGACTCGCCATAGTGTGGGTCTTCCCACTGTTCGCTTCTGCCTTGGCGTCCATGGACGTCTTGACAGGTGTGGTATGGGTTTCCGACCTGAAATCCTCCGCCTCGGGCGGGTCCGGTCTCTGTGCTCGCGCTTCTCGACGTCGATGCGCCACCGGGCTCGCTGCCGGGGTCCCCTCGACCGGACTATTCCGCGCTGGGTATGAGAGCCGTGGCCCTTCACCCGCGATCGCTTGTAGTCCGAGGTGTACGATTAGTATCACCAGGACGGAAGCCACGCAAGCCAGAAGGAAACTGAGGTACTGGCCCACCACTACCTCCGTGTCGAACATACACGTGCGGGTGCCTATATCAGGTAAATAAATATGAGTATATGTATATGTGAGTATGCTATTTCAGCCCTCTCGCAACAAACACGCAGCAATGGTGTTGTGTGTGTGATTGTCGGTGTTCGACTGTCTGCTCGTTATAACGCATGCAACGACTAGATTGCTTGGGTGCACCCCTGCCCCGTTCAATCCGGTCGCCCGCGGTCTACGCCATCGCAGAGTAAGCGATTTCTTGGCGGTCTATCGGGACGTATATATGTATAAAAAGGTGATGTTATAAATATGCTTATTTATTTCGGGCTGTTGGGCTCCGTAGATCCCTCCATCCAAACAAGGGAATCATAAGGGTGAACATAAATTCTACGACACTCTGTGGAGAATAGCTTATCACACCCACTCATGCCATAGCCGCGGGAGGCGGTTGTGCAACTCGAGAGGAGGTGGGTATGATGTGCAATGCCGACTCTGTCAACGGGCATATTGCGCGTTGGCCTAGCCGAGCGAGAGCTACTCCGACCCCTGGTGGAACACCAGCTACTATCCCGTCAAGATACCTTCAGGGCCGTCACACCTCACGGAGGGTAAGGCAGGGTCTTTTCCCGTGTGTCATGTCTGTTTAAGTTCTCCTTTACTGTCCCCAGAAGAATGGACTTAGGCGACGTTTTAATATATTGTGAACCCATGGCCGTGTCCCTTATACTGGCTAGTTTTGATCGATTTGACCGTAGCCTATGGGCTTCACACGTCGTCTGATATTGCTATGCGTTGTCGTACGGCAAGCTAGGTCCGGCTGCGCTTGCGCTTGCCAGCCTGCCCCAGTTTGGCTCGCTTGTATGTGCCAGGCGGTGGTGCCCCGATGAGTTGGGCTGATATGCCCTCGGCTTCAATCTCATCCCACACCCGTAGGGGGATTCGACCGTGCTGCAGGTCGAATGGGTAGTCTAGTACCATCCGCGGCCATGCTTTGATTTGCCACGCCGTGTATCCTTTCGACTTGTCCGTGACCCCTGGCCAGAACGTTTCGATCTGCTTCGAATCCAGGTACACCGGATAGTATGTCCGTGATTCGATCTCGTCGAGGTCCTTGTGTGACCGGTAAAACTGCAAGACAGGCGGCTCGGCTTTAGCTGCCCTGCGAGCCCGCGTCGTCCGCGTTTGTGGTTCCCACTCCCTCACTTTCATGAGGAAGAAGTCGTTCAGGCACTCGTCCGCGACTTGTGCTGTGGGAGGCCGAACAAGGTACATCTTGCCGACGTGCCAGTGCATGGATCGAACGTCGTCAGCTGACCGCAGCTTGGATTCCGCTGACGGCCGCTTCGGCGCTATGTCCGCCGACTCCTCCTGTTCCGATTCCAGGTGAGTGGTTGGTTGCGGCGCAATGATGTCTCCCTCAGGAGCCTCGGCCGGGTCAGCCTCCGCTTCCTTGGATTCCTCAGTGGCCGTACTGTCCCCCGCGGCTAAGGGCCCGTCCGGGTTTTCCTTCGCCTCGGCCGTCTTGTCCCGGCGCTTGGGCGGTACCCGTAAGCTGTGTTCCAGCTTTTGTATCGCTTCGGATACCGTTTCGTTCCGGTCAAGCATCGGGTTGAAGCGCATCAACCGCCGGACGTGCACGACCAAGGTCTTTCCCTTCCCCTGTATCCGATATGTCAGTGCCCCCACCTGCTTTACTACAGTGTAAGGGCCTTGCCACATGGGGAAAAGTTTGACGCTCACCAGGTTGGGTACTTGAGGAACATAGAGGAAGACTAAGTCCCCCTTCTGATACTCCCCTTACTCATACTTGGTTTTGATCGGAGCATCCTGATTACGGTTATTGGCCTCTTCTGCCTCCCGTGCCTTCGTGACATAGTGTCTCGCTTCTGCCATCACCCGTAGGCGGCAGGCTATGAGCTCATCGCGTTCCAAGAAGCCGCCTTTCGGTAAGTTTGGGAGTACCAACCCGGAATTCGTAAGTGTTGACCGTACACCAGGAGGTTAGGGGAGGCGCCTGTGGCCTTACCACCCAATGACCTCGACACAGTGTTGTTCATGGAGAACACGAACGATGGCAGTACCTGGTCCCAGATATGCTGGTTGTCTCGGCAATACTGCTGGAGCGCGGCTTTGAGAGGCCTGTGGACCCGCTCGATCTTACCGTTGCTCTCAGGTGAGTACGCCGTTACGTACTTCCACTTGAAACCCCACGCCACGCGGTGGACAGTCGGGCCGAGAGATCGTTTGTGAATTCCCATCCCCGATCGCTGTACACATTCTTCGGTACATTGGTATAACGGAAGACATGGTCGATCAAAGCCGCACACGTCGATTCCGCATCCTTTTCCTTCACTGGTACCGCAAACAAGTAGTTCGAGAAGCGGTCTATCGCAGTGAGGATGTACTTGTAATTGTGTTTCTCCGACCGTGGGAGTGGTCCGACCGTGGGAGTGGTCCTACGTAATCTATATGCAACGTTTCGAATAGTGCCTCAACAAGCCTGAATTCCCCGTAAAGACCGGGGTTCTTGGCCTTGTTGTGTGGTGTTTTGGTCTGCTTGCAATGCTCACACGCGTCAACTGTGTCGGCGATGGCTTGCTGCATTCCGTGCCACCAGAACCTGCGGGATATGAACCAAGACATCTTATCCCTCCCTGTGTGTGAGTTGAGCGCGGATCGGTGAGTGGCGAGTAAGATCGCTTGTCGTAGCTCTGGTGGGACCCAAAGCGTCCATTTCGACGGCGTCTTCTCCCATTTACCGCCGGCCCCCTTGTACCACAGGAGGTCGTCGTGCCAGGCCATGGTCTTCTTTTGACCTCTTATGTCCCGGTTCTCAGCGTTCTTGATAGGGTCAATGGCGTGGGCAATGAAAGGACCTCATTCCTTTGACTGCTTTGCTAGCTGGTCAAATACCGCGGGGCTTGCCAAGGTCATATCCAAGTCGTCCAAGGGTAGGGCGCTGGTGACAAGGCTTATCGGTCCCTCAGTTCGGTATGACTGTTCGGCAGCCGCTATGGTCGCTGACCGGGAAGGGTGGACGTTCTTAGGGACCCAGAACGACTGCCTCTTGTCCGCAAAGAATGAGTTGAAAGAGTGCTCGTGCTCGTGAGTTTGTCCTTCCGTAATATCCCCCGCGCTAAGGATATCCGACTGCGTGTCGATCTCCTCTAGCAGGTCGCGCCAATCCTCCGCCTCGTGTTGAGCGCAGCATACGTGCCGAATGCACTGTATCCGGTCCAACTGCTCGGCCTGAGTATCGGGTTCGTACCCTGGCGTCCAGCTCGCTGCGCTGGTGGCGATATATGCCATTCCCGCCGGTAGGGTTTCCTTGAAGTTGGCTGTATGTTCCGTAGCCGTCCAGTCGTCATCGGCTGTCCAGCCGACTAGACAGGCAGTCGGAGTTTCCAGCGCAAAACGATCCAAGCCATCGCCTACCGAGCCCTTGACCCTTGGCATGCGCGATAAGCCATCCGGGACCGTGTTTTCCTTTCCTTTGATGTACTCGATGGTAAAGTCATACAGTGCCAGCTCCGACTGCCATCGGGCTATCCTCCCTGTATGCTCTCCATCCATGAGCCATCTCAAGTTTGCATAATCCGTTTGGACCAAGATGTTCGGAGCACCCCATAAGTACTCCCTCAGCCGACTGAACGCCCAAACTATTGCCAACGCCTCTCGCTGACGTGTGCAATAATTAACTTGTTCGGGCGACAGCTTCTTGCTGACGAACATGATCGGTCGCAGCTGTTTGCTGCCAGAATCGTATTGTTGTAAGACCGCCCCGACTGCGTATTTCGACGCGTCGGTCGCCAACACAAAACGTTTCTCGAAATCGGGCAGAGCAAGGACCGATCCGCCCTCCGTCAGGGGGTCTCGTGTCAACGCGTCTTTCAGTTTCTCATATGTTTCCGCGGCTTTCGGCGGCCATTCACCGTCGGGGTCACCGTGTAGGCAAAAGTCCCGTAATGGCTTTACGAAATACTGGAAATTCGGAATGAATTCCGAGTACACCTGTGCCATACAGAGGAAAGAATGTAAGGCTGTGCGTGTGTTCGGCCGCGGAAGGTCGCGAATAGCGTCCCGCTTCTCCGGCTTCAGCACTATAACCCCATCCTTCACCCTATATCCCAGATAGTCGATATGGTCGCTTGCAAACGAACACTTCTCCAAATTCAGCCTGAGACCGAAAGCTTCCACGCGTCGAAGTATGTCCGACACGTGAGCTAGGTGCTCGGCCTCCGTGTTGGAATATATGACTATATCGTCGATATAACAGAAGCTGTACTGATTGGTGTGCCCGTAAGTTTCGGTGAACTGACTATCACCGTACTTCGGGTCCGTCAGTGCCTGATTCATGCAATCATGGAAGATAGCAGGGGCGGTTTTCAGTCCCATCGGGAGTACCGTCCATTGGTACAACCTTCCACCAACAGCAAAGGCCGTCAGTGCCCTACTATCCGCGTCTAGCGGAATATTCCAGAACCCGTTCTTCAGGTCTAGCTTCGTGAAATATTTAGCCTGTCGGAGTCGATTGAGGCCGTCCCGCATTCGGGGGATTGGTGCCTCTACGCTCTTGATGATCTTGTTGAGACGCGTGTAATTGATACAAAACCTCTGTTTGCCATCTGGCTTCGGCGCCAACCGAACAGGTGATCTGAATTCCGACCACGACGGTTCTATTAGTCGTTTAGCCAGCATGTCCTGGACCATCTTCTCACAGATCTGCTCCACCTTATAACTGAGGCGCGATCCGCGGAGACGAGGCATTGTTTGCCCCACCTGTCGCTCTATCTTAGCGGCCGTGTGTGTCACTCCGCCGGCCACAAGCGGTCCGAAGAGGGTCTTGTTCTTTAGAAACTCTGCCTTGAGATCCCGTACGAAGTCTGGCGACCCTCTCTGTCTCGCCACAACCTCGTCTATGATCTCTTCAACCGGTTTCTGGTCTCGTGGGTCGTCCGGGTACTCTAAGATAGAGTCGGGGTCCTCAACCTCGTCCTTCGCGTCCCTTGCGGGGCATCGCGTGGTCGATTGATTATCACATTTCGCAAATTCCTGTAATTCTACTATCATGTCAGCAGTATTGTTTCGCTGCCGACTTGTGGTAGAACCCCGGAAAGATTTGAAAAGCAAGCTCCCTCAGGTCGTCGACTTTACGGGTCATGAGTTTGGTCAGGTATATATGCGAGACCGTCCTCGAGTGAACCCAGTCTGAACGCCATCAGTGGCTTCGCCTGTCTGCTCGGTATCGGTATCGGGTCGTCCACTATCCTATCTAATACATCCCGCCACCACATCACTGTGGGGTGTATAGGGAGTATGATAGTGCAGTCGTCGCCACGATCTAACCTATCCGCTAGGAGCTTGTGCACCTTTGCCAGATCAGGTTAGATCGGGTCCGATTTGTACTATTGTTTGAGCTTTTCCATCACGTCGTCATCCTCTGTGAGGCGCTTAGACGCGTGAAAAACCAAACTCGACTTAACCCGTACGAATTCGTGTGGTTGCCTTTGCCCCCCTCCATAGAGGTAGGTCTGGTCGAACCCGTGCCACGATTCGTCCTGCTTCAGTAGAAGTAGGATTTGGGCTTCCTGCTTTGTTACACGTTCCTCGAAGTCTGACCAGCAGTCAGACAACCCGGGGACGTGCATGTTTGTGAATACACAGTGGGTACCCGCGGGTGTTACCCGCTGTACCGACCTCGTATCATAATGTATAGGTGGGGCCGGCGGATGTAAAGTCACCTGTGCCAGTCCACTGTACGGGTGGTCCTTGGGCTCAGTGCTGGGATTTAATATGGGGTATTCTGCCATGTTGCGTCCTTTCCCATACTTAATCACGTCCTCCCCCATCAGGAGCTGTGCCCCCATCATCTTGAGGTCGGGCTTGCCTAGCACGAGTGTACCAGGGAAATCTGGTATGATTAATACCT
Source organism: Paulinella micropora (assembly GCA_019918135.1). NCBI lineage: Eukaryota > Cercozoa > Imbricatea > Euglyphida > Paulinellidae > Paulinella > Paulinella micropora. The sequence continues at coordinate 13,433 of WBZZ01001045.1, read as the reverse complement.
GCACCGTATATTGCATGCCCGTAGGAAATTCCATTGTTAACGGGAGCCGACCGATTATCGAGCTGCGTCCGTTGTTTGCTACCTGAATATACCCGAGATTGCCATTGCGCGTGATATCAAACTTCACCCCGAACTTTTCAATGAATGTTTAACCTTTGTCCCGCGAACGTGATTTGGGCAATGCTATCGTTCCCCGTGTCTAGGTGGGTGTTGAGTTCACGCCAGTACAGGCGAGTGTAGCTCATGTCCTTTGCCTCCGCTGCCGGGAGGTCCTGTGGTTCGATAGTGGACGCCAGAGCTTCTTGAAGCTCTTCCTCTGCGTGTCGCTTAGCAATGCGCAGTCGTGCATCCCTCAGCTTATCTGGGTCATGAAGAGGTTGCAACCCCATCTGACGGACGACCGCTGGAGACACTCCGATACCGCCGGCCGGACTAGGAAATACAACCGGATTTTTGACTGTAAACGGGGATGGAGTGTGTATCGTATCTGTGGGTGATGTGCATGCGTGATTAAAGTGCGGTATATTCGGGTGGTTAATATCGGATCCGGCTACCGTCCCCTTGGCCAACCTAACATCGCGGCTAAGCAAAGACCCCACCGGACTTGCAGTGTGTTTTGCCCTGGCTTTAATGTTATTCACCTATTCCTCAAAAAGGGCGGTTTTCGGTAACGGGGTGACTGTGATGGAGCCCGCACTGCTTGCGCGGGTGCCCTGTGTGTGGGCACGGCAACTTAGCCTGTCCATTTTATCGTCTTCCTCGTTAGTCGCCTGTGCGACAGTGTCTGTGGGTGTGGATGGTAGAAGGCCCGCCTGTACATGAATGCGGGTGTCCGTCGCCTTCGGTGTAGGCGAGCGTACACAACTACTGTTGTTGCCCTCTGTTATCCCCGTGATCACCCCTGCCGTAGCAGAGCTGTCTATTTGAGAGTCTTTGACCCCCTGCGGAGTAACTATTGGTGGTGTGTCCGTGACCGCGTTGACCCCTGGCGGTGCGAGTGAGGCACTTGCCGCCTGCACCCGTACCGGTGGTGGCTTGTCCGCTGATCCTGGTACTCTGTCTACTTGTGGGGCCGTGGCCGCCACTGTCGTGTCTACCGGTGTGGTCCTGATCGTCGCGTCCGTGCCTACTAGTGCGGCCGCAGCCATCACGTTCGAGTCACCTAGCGGGTCTGTAACCACTACCTTTGCGTCTGTGTCTGCGCCTTCGTGTGGTGTGTGCGTAAGGTTAGGCGCCTTGGTCGCCGGCGGTGTGGTCGTGATTGCCAACACCCGGTCCGGTGCCAGTGGTCCGAGCCCGTTCGCCACTACCTGGACTACTGGTGGGGTCTGTACCACCACATCAGTGTCGACGGCGGGTCCATTGCCCCAGTCGGTAACTGTTTCCACTCGGTATGCGAATCGCACCCTTTTACAGTTCCCGGGGCGTGTCCCTGGGGCTTGCCGCTTAGCCCTGTCGCCTACGCTTGGTCTTCGTCTTCGCCGCTTGGCCATGACCTGTATATCACACGCATTGTGTGTCGTTCTTGTCATGTCTGTGAAAGTTCTAACGGGCATGCCCGCCTGACCGATTAGGCCCTCCTTCCCAGGCATGTACGCTCCGTACTTGTCAGCGGTTGGGATCGCCTGGCGAAGCTCGTCAGCCGCCTGGTCGAACGCCTGTCGCCACGGCGCGATATAACCGTGCGCCTGCAATGAGACGTTGCCCTGGTCGTCTACATCCGGGACCGGGAGGCACATTGATGCCTGCTGTTTTGGGCAAGGCACCCAGTCGCCGTCCTCAGGCTTCTTCACCTTGGATTCCCCGTTGATGTATCGACGAACGTATCGTCGCATGGCTATCACGTATTCCTGCGGTTGCGACGGGTCAACATGATACCTCTGGCACGATTCGCCCATCAGGCACGGCCACACCCAAAACCTCTTATCACTGAGCCGGTTGAAGATGTTCGCATGCATGAAGTAATCGCACAAGGCCGGCGACTTGTTCGTGGCGGGTTGCCCAAGTCGGTCATACCTTTGCGTTCCGAACGGACATTGGACTTGTCCCGGGTCTATGGGTAACGAACTGAGCGGTTGGTTCGTCGCCCGCGGTATGGGTTGCTTTGATCGTCCGCCCGGGGCAGCGTTGTTCTTACGCTTCGTCCCCTTCGTGGGCGGTCCGATCGAGGGTGCTATGGGTGGTATGTAAGGTGGAGCCTGCGGCGGCACTGGCGGTGAACCAAACCCCTGCGCGGGAGGTGGTGATTGGAACCCCGACGTCGGTGCCGGCGGTGGCACGTATGTAGAGTAGTTATAGGCGGGCGGGGTGTATGTTGGCGGTGTGGGATTGTACCCACTGGATGAGCTGGCTGCACCCGAGCTGTTCCATCCCCCGTAGGGACCCGCCCTTGGCCGTGGTGGCCTTGCCTATGCCTCAAAGCACAGCCACCAACAGACCCGCGAGGTCCGCCTTCACCAGCGGTGATAACAATTTCTGAGGTAGGTCTGTCAGCTCAGTATGAGCCACGTCGGCCTCCCACATCCGTTGGGCCGTGGTCATTACCAAGTCTTCGACTATGTCGATATCACACATATATCCCCAGTTCGCTCCCTTTACGAACTGTTCCAAAAGGTAATAAGTGCGGTGGGACGCGGACAGCGTTCCCTGTCTTATTAAGCTACCCGCCTCAGTATCCCATTTGGACCATCCTTGAGTCAACAAGGTCTGTGAGGCCCACCGACTCGCTTTGTTGGCGATGAGCTGTTTCCCGTCGGCTGAGTTCAGGTTGAAACGCGCTATTATCGTGTCAACCGTAACCCAGGCGATCATCAGCTTCATCCCTACAGCGTAATCGACCGCGACCTGGGGGTTGTATCTCCCGAAGTCGAATGTCAACATCGAGTCCAACTGCTTCAACGCATCGTTGACTTGGCGGTTGTTGACCTGTTGTTGACGTTCTGGTGGGGGAGGTGGTCTGTGATCAGGGTCGGCGCCTCCCCCGCCGCCACCCTGTTGTTGCCCAAGGTATCGAGAGCGAAACGTGATGATGTTGTATGACGGTGGGATTGTTGGCGGAGTGTGTGGCCCGGACACATTTATAACCTCGAGGGCAACCTTGATACGCAGTACATCGCTGATAGTCTGCGATACCAGTTCCATCAAAGTTAAAAAGTTGTACCAGTATAGTTTCACTGCCGCGTGGGGGTCCAACCACACCCCTCCTCACCTTTGCACTCCCTACCACCCCCTTTGACTCGCATATGGGTCTCAGCTTTGAACCCTTGGTTGACATGACAGCAGCCCACGAAAATGATGCTGCTCCCAACTCGAGGGTGTCGATAACCTCCCCCAATGCTCGCCTCGTGATAGCGAGACTTGAACCCTCTTCGCCTTAGCTAGCAAGTCTCCTTGCCAAGCTTTCTCGGCTTGCAGGGTCTGTCCCCATATCTCCGTTATCCGTTTCAAGTTCACCACCGTGGTGACGTTACTTGCCCTCACCTCTTGTGCAAAGGCTTGGATGCAACCTACATTCGGCCACTGAATGTCAGTTGCCGTTGTGAGGTCCTCCAAATCGGAGTGTGCATATCTTAACGTGGGCTGTTCCAACCTGTCCACGTATAAGATGGGCACTAGCCTGTTATACTGCTCAGGGTAAGTGTCAAAGACCTCGCTGAGTAAGCAGTCTCTAGTCACTGCCAACGCATGGTATATATCTGACAGGATAGGTAAGTCGACCTGCCCTGAGGCTTGTAAGCCAGGGTGGTCTGGGTGAAATAACCCCATGATCCTGTTGTTCCTGTCGTCGTCTACCATGAGGCATTGACGCCACTCTTCCCCGTAACAGTTATGTTTAAACATTGCTATCGAGTTCTCTGTCACGTTCACAAACTGGTCTTTCGCGTCAGCAGGGGTGTCTGGCCGCCCCTCTCTGACGGTTCGGTCAGATGGTTCGATGGGTTTCATTCGTACATACCGAGTAGGTATGAGTGGCTTGCCATCGGCGTCCTTCCACGGGGATGCGACCGGCGTTGATCTGTCCCCCCACCTCGTGATGAAGTTGCAAACGAGCTGCCTGTCGCAGGGGTCGATGCCCTGCCCCCCTGGCTATAAGGTGAAGAGTACTCACCCCCCCTCTTGCCGAGGGAAGCCTTGCTGTATGTCTTTGCCTTATCAGACGCGTTATCTGTTGGCACCCTATCACACCACCCACCCAAACTACGAACTACAAACAAGTTGCCCCACCCCTCTCACACCTGTGTCGTAACACGAGAGCCAAAGAGCCAGAAAAGGTTTTCTGGAGCCCAAGGGGGCTCAACCCAATTGATTACTCTAAGCCTTTGTATAAAAGGTTCTCTCAACCTTGAAAATTTTTACGTAGCTTTCCTTTTTGCCCCTCGTTCCAAGGTTAGTGTGTGTGTGTGCTTGTCTGTGTTATGTCTGTGAGTGTGTGTGTGTGTGTGTATGCGTGAGAGTGTGTGTACCGAGTGCAGTTGACCCTTCACACTTCTCGTGTAGTTGTTCTGAGAGCTGCTCTTGACTGTGAGGCTTGTCTGTTCCAACCTACCACACACCCCACCACACGTCGTTAGTGTTTCGGTGAGTGTATGTGTGTCTGTCTGAGTGTGTCTGTGTGTGTGGGGAGGGTACTGTGCCCCTCACACTACAGTGTTCTGTGACCTTGGGGCCTCTCGAGGGTTCGAGTAGGGTCCCTTGTGGATCTATAACACACCACACCACGTTATTAGTGTTTTGGTGTTATGTACGGTGAGTGTATCGCTTGTGTTTAACTAAAATGCAGAAACTACAAAAATCACTCAACGTTTTTGTTCCCCTGTGCTCGTTTCTCACTGAATTTCCCCGGCCTATGTGTTTTCGGACTGGCCTACCACCCCTACAAGAGGTGGCCACCACGTATGGTGTGGGTCTAGTGTAGTTTGCACAAAGTGGGTTTGTGCGAAATAGATAGGTTTTCTATCTATGTCGTGTTTGTCTGTTTCTGTTCCCTTTCTCACACAGCAAACGTGTTGTTTGTGTGTTTATGGGCTAAACCACTTGTGGCTCTACAGACTGAAGTCTGTGTGAGTTGTATGTGTCTAACTCCCTCGTAAGGTGAGTGTATGTGGACGAGTTTAGGAATGCTCTTAAGGGACAGACTGAGTGTGTCTTTTCGTTCCCTTAGAGTGTGCCGATTAATCACTCCTTTGCACCGACAATGGGTCGGATGTAACACTTATGTCTACTGGTATGCCTGTAGTACACTAGAGTCACCACTCGTGCCCACACAGTTCGCAAACACACGGTTTCCAACCAAGATGTCCCGCACACAACGAGTGTTTGCTGTGCCTCAATGTAGGCCTCTGTGCAATGTTTCACTGTTGTTTATATGCTGAGTACACCTCCCACACTCTATTTTCTCCTTCCGTTCACCTCTCCACCTACTGTCCTGCTTCCTTTGTTAGGAAAACTGGTCTCTCAAAATGCTTTGGATTGTATTTTGGAGTCAACTAAAAAATAGGCAGGGACTCCACTTTTGCCGGCCAACCCAACCAACCCAACCCAACCCAACCCAACCCAACCCAACCCAACCCAACCCAACCCAACCCAACCCAACCCAACCCAACCCAACCCAACCCAACCCAACCCAACCCAACCCAACCCAACCCAACCCAACCAAACCCAACCAACCGAACCAACCGAACCAACCGAACCAACGACCAACAACCAACCAACAATAACAATAACAATAACAATAACAACAACAACAACAACACGCACGAGAGGACAGATGCTTTCTGGGGGTGGCGTATATCTGGGGATATACACTATGAGCCGATAGCCACACACCAACTTGCCACTGGTTTAGTTAATATTATTAATATTAATTAGATTGCTCCTTAATTGTTGTATTATTATTCAACTTAACAACAACAACAACAACAACAACAACAACA
>WBZZ01001044.1:40000-41344 GCA_019918135.1 Paulinella micropora | reverse complement strand
CTACTACTACTACTACTACTACTACTACTACTACTACTACTACTACTACTACTACTCTACTACTACTGCTACTGCTACTGCTACTGCTACTACTGCTACTACTACTGCTACTACTACTGCTACTACTACTGCTACTGCTACTACTACTACTACTACTACTACTACTACTACTACTACCACTACTACTACTCCTACTACTACTATTTCGATTCCTTTTCGGTTGGTAGGCCACCAAGGACTTTACAGGCATTTTGCATACACGCACCGAAAATTTAAAAAAAGAGCAGCGAGCGCCGGTCGCCTCCCGCCACCCCCCCCCCCCCCCCCCCCCCCATCTCCCCAATCTTCCTGTGTGTGTGGTGCATACGTACGTACGTGCAAACATACATACATACATACATATACATACATACATACATACATGCATGCATACATACATGCACAGGGAGGCGTTTGGAGGCTCGTCTCGTACATACATACATACATGCATACATGCATACATACCACACAGGGAGGCGTTTGGAGGCTCGTCTCGAAGGAGAAAACGTGTGGGTCGCTTCCTCACCTCCTTACATCAATACATCAATACATCAATCAATCAATCAATCGATGGATCAATCATCATCGTGATCCTTCTCCTCCTCCTTCTATACCAGTCGCTCCTCTCTACAATTTTCAATTCGTTGATATACTTTCTTACTTGCTTATGTATTTGCTTGATTTTATTTATTTATTGTTTACTTTCCGGTGTAGTATTTATTTATTTATTTATTTATTTATTGATTTATTTGTTTATTTATTTTATTTATTTTATTTATTTTTTTATTTTTTTATTTACTTATTTACTTATTCATTCTTCATTCATTCATTCATTCATTCATTCATTTACTCACTTACTTATTTATCATTTACTTGTCTTGTTTTCTGTCATGTACTTGACGTGCATATGAATTTGCTCATTCATTTAACTCAACTGCTTATTTACTTATTTTACTTATCTTATGTTGTTTCGTCATGTCCTTGTTTCCTTATTAACTTGCCTATCTATCTATCTATCTATCTATCTATTTATCTATCTATCTATCTATCTATCTATCTATCTATCTATCTAGGCCCTGTGGTCAACTTCCAAGACGAGTCTTTACTCTTGCCAGACCAGGGGTACACCTACACTCTATCTATTAATCTATTTATCTGTCTATCAATCCATCTATCTGTCCGTCTACTTTTCTACTTAACTGATCTTCCTAGCTACCTACCTGACTGTCCACCTCTACCTAACAACACATCTAGTACCGATATCTATATCCATATCGATCCCTCATCTATCTTTCCTTCTTTTCT
>WBZZ01001044.1:30000-35000 GCA_019918135.1 Paulinella micropora | reverse complement strand
GGTCCAATTCGGACAAATAATACTGAAAAACAATATCGCCTTCTCATTATATGGCAGGATATTAGTATACGGCTTATTATTTTCAAATAAAGTCCGTAAGCATTTCTTCACTTCCGTTAGTGAACGCGGCCACGTGGGCTCGTCACCCCATAAATCAGTAATAAAACTTTTAATAGTTTCTGGTGGAGTATCCGGGATTCGCCCCGTTCTCCTTGGTACAAACGCCTCCTTTTTTCTTCTCCTACTTTCGCATGGAAACAGTATCCGTTAGTAATATTGACATCTGTTCCTACTCCTTCCGCGACTTGAATCTCGCCAACGACGGGCTTCTTTGTGCGACACATATAATCTCCTCCTTTCGCTTCTCAATTAAGTCATCAATAGACTTTTTGTCCCAATGGCATGTCGGAACTGTGACAGTGCACACTTGGGATTCCCAATTGTCGGTCCAGGACAGCTCATCCGGTCTTACGACATGGGGGTGAACGTACACCTCAAGTGCCCCATGTGCGATGGCCATCTTTTTGTGATCCGTCGCTAGACTCAGCTCATAAGCCTCATAAGAGTCAGTAGCGTTGAAGGGATCAATATCGTTCTTTTCTCCTCTTTTTACTCCATATATCACGCGCCGTGTGGCGCAATCAATCACAGCCCCCATCGTAGCCAATTAATTGGTCATACGATAGTAATATTGACCCGTGGTAACCGGGGACGACATAAAGGTCCATGCAGTATACTCGTGCGGATTTTAATTTAAAGGTCAGTGTGATGATTCCCGTGATGACCGTCCGGCTACCCACTCCCTTCAGAGTGCCAGTCGACTTTTTCATATTTCCGTCCACCCAGTCCCGGTATCGATTAAAAAACTTCCGGCCGACAATATTAATATTCGCCATCGTATCATTACCAACTTTTAATATTGTCTTCAACGTTTCACAATAAAGTTCCGTATAACACAGAGCATCGGGCCTGTGTATATTAACTGCGAGAACAAGAACTTTACGTTCCAAATTTTGGAGTCTTGTCTCTAAGTTTTTCAACTCCTCCTTCTTCTCCTCCTGCTTCACCTCATGAACATTGTTATTATTCTGCGGTACTGGTGCGTTTACTATGTGAGCGACATTGTCTTGTGGCACTTGAGTACACACATGGTCTTTTTGCTCGCCACCCGCCGCGATCGTAGACATTCAGTCTGTTCGTGGTTGTTTGCTTGGCCGAGGCGATACGTCTGCCATTGGCCTCCTCGCCTCCATCGCAAGTCTCGCCTTCCTATTTGCATCAGTTATCATTGGTAAGCGTGATGTATGAACGGGTATGAGACTACCTTGGGGCTGCAGTCTCTGTGTACCCACATCTTTGTATTCAGATTGAGGAAGCGTTGGCCCAGTCTGCACAACAGCATTAGAAAGCACTGTGACTTTAGGGTTAAACTTCACAGTCTTCTCCTTCCTCTCTTCTTCCCCCTCCAGTCATTCCACCACCTCGAAACGATTACCTTGAGTAGTGTCCGGGTGGGATGACGTATCGGTCTCCGAGGCAGTGTTGTAGGCCTGAGCTCGACCGAAATTCGGGTTGGAGCTTGCCCATGAGCCTCCTCCTCCTCTTGGTGGGGGGGCTGGAGCTCGAACAGCTCTCCCTCCATAAGGGGTATATCCCCGACCTCCTCCTCTTCCTCTCTGAGGGGTTCCCTGCCACCTCGAGGCTCCTCTCCATGTTCCTCCTCCTCGTCCTCCTCCAGCTCCTCCTCCTCGTCCTCCTGCTCCTGCTCCTCCTCCTCGTCCTCTTTGAGAGGCCTTAGGTTCTTTTGTCTCTCCCTTTCCTCCTTCTTCTCCTTCATCCTCTTCATGTAGGTAATGATCGCCTGTCGTAACTGCTCATCATCACACATATTGGCGTACCAACCTTCGTTCGCAGCGGCAATCTGAAGCATGTTGAAAAGGCCCAGTTCCTTGCCTTCCGTCCTGCTCAGAAAATTTGCCCTTGCTGTTGGGTTCTGCCTATCATGATTGAAAGAGCAGTCTCTGTTCTCCATCTGTGCCTTACACTGCAAGCCCGCGAACCACCTCCAACATGCGGTCTTCAGGTCTGGCTCTCTCTGTCTCTTCCAACCGGCAACTCTGTTTGTGTACGTGGCTTGTGCGCCAACAGGTACACCGCCTGCCTGTGCCGTATGTGCCTCCGTGAGCGAGTCCATGTTTGAGCATGCACTCATCACTTCTTGAAACAGTGCTGACGGAGCAACGCTTTGAACCGTATTTTCGAACACGTGTGTCTCGAGGAAGTTCTTGGACTTCACTGAGCTAAACTTCGAGCATTGTTGTATGAGCTGAGTAAGCTTGCTCGGGTTAACTGTGTGTAACGCCGAAAAGAAATAGAGGATGATCGACTTGCGGCCATAGAATAGCCCATAGGAGGAAACTACCTCCGTAAGGGTCGCCGCCAAGCCAACAGCACTCCTCAAACTCATCGCCACTGTCTCAAAGATTTCAAATCCTATGAGAGTACCAGTGCAGAGATGCTGGTATCCATGAGATTGAAAATATGAAATGAGTGTGGCCACCGCCAGTTCACACTGAGCGTCTAGGCCTGTTGCATTGTTTCTCTTAATCTCCTCCTTCTTTCTCAAAAACTTGTACTGTGTCAGATCAAATCCCTCCGAGACTAGAGATTGGTCAAAAACAGTAACAAGGACCTCGTATTCCTGCGTTTCGTCGCAAGGAAAAGCCTTCATGCAGGCATTGATCTCTTTGAGCTTGCTCAAAAGCGAAGCATCAGAGTCTTTGTCTGAGCTCGTCTTGGCATATAGCATGAGACTTGCCACTCCTCCTTTCTTCCCCTTGAAGGCATTTATGATATTTTGTCTGTCCTTCTTCTCCGTGTTTGTGAACACCACCGTAGTTGAGCCCGGGGTTGTAGGGGCTGGTGGGGCAGGAGCTGGTGGGTCAAATATGTCGGAGGGTGTGCCTTTGCACCACTCACTTTTGCTTTCATTCTCTCCAGTCTCATCGTCTTCTCGAACTCCTCATTCTCTTTCGCCTTCTTCTTCTCAGATATCACCAGCTTTTGAGCATGAGTGATAAAGGCCACCAATTCAGAAGCAGATCTGAGAAAATTATATTTCTCCACATATTGGTCAACACCTGCTTTATTGGCGACCGGTGGTGCGTTACTAAGTGATTTAAGGACAGAGTGATCCTTGGTAGGAATCCATCTCTTCCATGCCTCCTTATGCAGTAACGCACCCATCAACAGTCTGATCTTGGTCAGAACTCTGTCGGTCTTCTCTAACTCATCAATCACAGGATGAGTTTCTCCTGCTACCTTAATGCTTTTTTCCATCTCTGCCTTCCCCTCCTCCAAGGCCTTCATTTCCATCGTAAAAAAATGAAATATGCCACTCGAGTTATTCGAACCCAGATTGGTCTTCATTTTTGTTACATCGACTGCCTCCTGAGGAATCTGGCTATTGCTCTTGGGTGTGTGTACTCCTCACATTGTGGGCCGTATGAACGTTCCCAAATCAGGGTTTGAGTGTACACCCCAAAGATAGCATCGAGTAATTCAAGGTGGGTTGGGTGTGTGTGTCCCCAAACTTGATATGCTGTATCTTCTTTCTCTTTTCTGGATCAGAGACCAGTTTGCCGAGGAGCTGTGCTGTGTTTGATAATAGGATATAGACATCCTTTTTTGCACGACTTTTCTCTCTTCTTTGATCCTGAGGGATCCACACATAGGTATCCTTCTCTCCCCCCATCTTGTTATCAAACTCTTCTTTAGTGAGGTCATAGTGGTCTTGCACCCACTGTTGTTCCTCCACTGCGATCTCCTCTCCATCACTATGAATCAAGTCGATCATTTTTCGTCCTCCTCCTCCCGTGTAGGCAGGTGGTAAGGGATTACCATATGCTCCTCCTCCTCCCGTCTCTTCTTGTTCAAATCCTCCTTCATCTTCGTCTCCTCCATATCTTCCTTCATCATCCCAGCCCTCTTCTACTCCTCCTCCTACTCCTTCATCTCCTCCTCCTCCTCCTCCTTCATTCAGTCCTCTTCCTCCTCCTCCTGCTTCTTCTTCTTCTCTTCTTTGTTCTGCCTCCGAGAATTCACTCACTTCGGCGGTCTCTGTCGACATGATGTCGTAGTAGTAATTAACAGGAGGACAGTGTCAGCTCCTATGTTTGGTTTTTGTTCGTTTGTGTTCTGTTCCTCCTTCAGTCGATTGACTAGTGAAGAGAGAAACTAATAGAGAGGGTAGAGTGAGATTCCCTGTCCTCTATGAAACACTGTTTGTATGTTTGTTTTTGTTTGAGAAAAATAGTCTTTGAGACTTTCTCCGATTTCTTGTTCTCCTTACTCAGAGTACTTTCTCCTCCTTCTTTTCTATATTGTATCTAGTATGAGGCACTTGGACCTACACACAGATATTAATAGAGAAGCTAGAAAAGCTCTCGTTGAGAAGTCGACAGTCGGTCGGATAGGTTCTCAGACCTACCTTTAGAAAACGATCAGAGAGTTGCAAAAATACTCTGACGTATGTGTGAGATAATGCAGATAAATGCACAAACTAGAAGGGTAGAGTGTTGTGCTCCTGTCCCTATGCTTGTTTGTGTTTTGTGTGTGTTCCTTCACTCTTCTGTCCACCTCCTTCTTCTTGGTCTCTGTGTGAGAACAGCAAGAACGACAGAGAGTTTGTATCTGATGTCTCCTTGTGAGCACACAGATATGCATTGGGCTAGAGGGTACGAGACACCTGCTTGAGACCAATCAAATTATTTGTTTTGTGAAAGAGTTATGAGGGAGCTGTGTTTGAGTATTTGTTTTCGTCTGACGTCCCCGTGTGAGACAGGTCAGTGAAAATTCACTCTGTTGCCTGTGTGGCAAAGCAGAAAGAAATCCGACGTGGCACTCAGCCTAATGATGTGACGGTGGACTCCAAATGTAATGCCCCCAACGATAGCTCGTAAAAAGTCTGTAATACAACCAAACACAGTCCTCAAAAGATG